>DF358334.1:0-30834 GCA_000787875.1 Solanum virginianum
ACTGTACCTCTCTAGTTGTAAATATTATAATCTACCTAGGCTCTGATACCTTATATTATATTATATTATATTATATTATAAGCCTTTGTATATACTGTTATTATTTGACCATCAATTATTAATATTTTTTTCATTTAATTTTGTAATTTTACTTTTCATCTTACTTTGTCTCAAAGAAAGTATCTCTTCCTTTTTTAACCCCATTTTAACTCTAGTTTTTCACATTACATATTAAGATTTAAAATTTACTTAAAAAAATATTTTATATATCTTTAATTTTAGATCAAGAGCTTAAAAAAATATTTTTTATTTTTTTAATTTTATGTCAAATTAAAATTATACAAATAAATTAAAACGTGGATTGCATATTTCAACTCCTGTTTGTAACTCAAAAATAATATTATTAATTAATTTTATGTAAACATGAAAACGTTAGTAAGTTTTCCTCATGATGTGTACGATATTTGACAGGGGTCGATTGGTTGGCGGTTGAAAAAGAGTTATTCAAATATTAATAATAGCATAATTTTATACATTATTTGGTAATAAAAATGAGGAAAAATAATTTCTACATAAAATCTAGTATACATTATATAATGTTTATTTTTTTTTCTCATTTTCACATAAAACATTACAGTGCTAATATAATGTTGGTTCATATTTTTTTTCCACATAATTAATTCAAGTTATAAGTTACATAATAATCTATGTATATTTTATGCACAATAAAATTAAAAAACAAAATTTAATCCTGCATAACTAACTCATACTCCCTTCGAACATCGTTTCTTATCCTCTGTTGACTTGACACAAAAATTAAGAAATAGTAAATGATAGAGGTAATTTTACCAAATCATCCTATGAATATAATAAATACTATGTCTTGAAAAATAAAATAGAGAAATGACTATAATTAATGATAAGGATAAATTAGGAACTAAGTGTAAAATTATCTTTTGATTTCATAAAATGGACAAGTTGTTGGAAAATAGTACACAGTGGAAGCATTCCCAGGATCTTATAGCTTACATGAATAATAGATAACAATCACAAACACGTATCACACACAAAGTATACAGAAAATTAATTCAAGGATACCTCTTGAAGCGTGTGCAGATATTTTTAAGCAAACCAGACTCGAGATCCAGGTCTTCTACAGTAATCCCAAATTAACAACCAAACTCTCTCAATACTTGGGTGGGCAAGTATTGTATAGAATACTAATTCTTTTTCTCTCTTGTGTTCTAGTGGATTTTCTAGATTAGGAGAACCCCTACTTATAGAGGATCTTTCCCAATCCAAAAGTAAGAAGGAAAACTCCTTTTTTTGAAATACAAGAACCTTCTTTTATTAGAAATAGAATTTCGAATTTCAGTTAAATATGAACACTATAAGGACCACATAATTTATTATTGAGGCTTCCTATTATGGAAATAATTCTTTTTAATTTGAATTATTCTTACCATAATAAATTACAAATTATTCCACTAAAAATTCATAATTGCACTGCTTTATTTATAATTTAAAATTCCCCATTAAACACTTATGTAATTCCCTATGTTAAGACTGCAGATACTAATCAATAAATTAAATTACTGACAAATTTAATTTAATGATTAATTTCCTTTAGAGCAATACTTAAATTATTTAATGCGCCAGATTCATAAATCTACTGGCCGGGTTTGCACATGAAAACTTATAAGTTTCTCATTAAAGGTGTATTCTCAATCTCTATATTGAGACATGGATTTCATCAACTAACTAATTATTTCACCAATATATATTATTATCATCCAACTTACCAGGCATATTGACCCATATCAGAATCTTACCTTTAAATAAATCAAAATGATAAGTAATATATACAACTCATAATCGTTATATCAGGATTAAGAATATAAGTACATTTAATAGTTTAGAGAACATGTTTTTATCAATCAGTCCAAAACATTTATCTCAACTTGGTCCAGTTCAATACATACAAAATGTAGTAGCACGAAAAGTTAAAACTATACCATTCTTATAATCAAGATATATTACATATAATCTTGTGCTACACTCTTCCCAACGATTTGTCCAAATTTTCATCTAGATTGTGAACTATAGCTTTAACTTATAAGAACCGATAATTTGATCTTCTGTGTATAAGTTTAAACTCTATATACCAAATCATTTACTATATAAGTTGAGGACACATATATGACAAATTGATCTACTTAATGTAACACATTATTGAATTGAATAAATAAATAAACAATTGTTAAATAAATAATACTATCTCTAAACGCATGATTAATATTATATCCTAACATAAATATTATTGAATATCCTAAAATAATATAGAGGACAAGCAAAGATAGACGAAAAGAGTATATCACTGATCTATATATTTTCACTGCTCACTTATCAGTAAATTTAACCAACAACTAAATGACCCTAAAATTAATTAGATCTATAAGCAACATAAAAGTGGCAGCATTTTACGAGGAATTAATTAAAGGTTCACTCTACCACAAAAATGTTACCATGAATTTGCGCTAGTGTTTCACTTTTCCTACTAAATACATTATTTTTATATTTTTATATTCTTTGACTATTGTCCCTATTCTTGGTAAATTCACCATGCTGTGAAAGTTGAATTTACTGTCCCCAACCGTCACGTTGAAGCTTTCTTACTGTTTTAGAAAACATTATAAAATTATTATTCTTGCATGCATGGGATGGAAATTTCCAAATGAATACAAACAATGCTGCTGCAATCCTCATGAATATTTTTATTGTTGGTTAATGGAACAAAGTACAAAGAGTCCCGACCAGGTAAAATGTTAGACCATCAATATTTTTCAAATAATTAACTCATGGAGAATAACATGTCCACACACTACCTGTCTGGTTGGTTGCTTATGGATCCTTAAGGTGACTTCTAGGGCTGTCTCATACTTTTTTGGCACTGCACCCATTTCAAGAATAACAATCCCCAACTACCAAATGGATGTTCCTCTAATTAGATTAAAAAATTTTGCCGTCATTTTTTATTTATTTTTCTTGTTTCTTTTCAACAACATTCTTACTCTACTCAATTTTTTTTAATTAAATCATAAATATTGGACATCTCTACATAGTACACACTCGAGGAGCCAATCTAGCTTGTTAAAACTGAACAACTTTTTTTTTCCATGAGATCTAGTACTTGTAATAGGATTTGATTAAATTCGGATTTGCAAATTGCAAGGTCCATTTTTAGGAACAAGCTTCCGATATGTAATTTTCACATTCTGATAGGTTTAAACTGGAGAACTCTGGTTAAGGATAGAGGTCAGACTCCACACCATCCTACTATTAGAAAATATCACACAATGGAAACAATCTACAAATGTATTATTTATATAAATCATAAACAACAAACAAAAATATGTACAACATCTAAAACGTGCTGAAATTTATTAAATCAAGGAATAGCTCTTAAAGTATAAACAGATATCTTCAAGCAAGTCTGCCTCTATTATTGGAGTACTCTGCAGTGATTCCAAGATCACACTACGTAATTAGAAGAGAGTAGAATTGAACTTGACGAACTCTCTCAATACTTGAGGGGACAAATATTGTATGACAAACTAATATGATTTCTAGGTTATAAGAAATGCTACACATAGGCTAGGGCATTTTTCTCAGTCCAAATTAGAACATAAAATATATAATCTTTCCTTTTGTCAAGATCCAAGCATAGGGTCTTGGTGTAACATGGTGAATGATAATTCGAAAGTCCCCAAACAAGCCTCATAGCATACTTAAGCACGTCATTAGTTAGAAAGAGTAGAATAAACATCATCAAACAAGACTAAGGGGTAGGAAAAGTAGGACGCATTCTATGGGATAGGGGCATGGAATTAGCATCACACAATTTCAACAAGTAAGTCTAAGGGAAGGGAGCATAGGACGCACTCTATGGGGAGTAGGTATTTAGGACTTCCATTATCTTGCTATACATCACACACGACAAAGCAGGATAACCTCCATAGATACATAGCGTAGCATGATTTGTACATAACAAAGTGTCCAATAATGCCTCTATTCATAATGGGATAGGGGCCAAGATATGTTTTGGGCTCAGCCTCAACATAAAGTATCATAAATGGTGATAACATAGCATAGCTAGAGAGAAGGTGAGTATTGTCCTTGGAATAAAAGGCTCACCACAAGCAAACTTCCACAATCAAATTTAGCCATGAAGAGGGAATGGGAAAATCTTTGGTTTCTACAGGTTAGATCATGTAGGCAAACGTATGTATTAGTATATTTGAATGTATTAAGTATGTGAACATGCAATGCATATGAACATGATAGTCCGTACTTCAATATTAGACACAAGGGCACATATATGTATAGAAGTGAAGTATATAGAAAAGAATGCCATATCAAAATGCCTTAAAATATGATGCATGAATGCCATAATGCATAAACATAGTGAGGATGGGACCTCAACAGACATGTAAGAGCATGCGAGTTATTACATGAAATCTCAATGTTGCCTTTATACCAAAGAAAGTGTATGCTACTCGCCAAAGTAGACTATACCTCACCTTACGGGCTCTGCCCATTTCGGAGAGTGGGTCTCATGTACGTAATCATTCATACTAAAAAAATATGATCTTACGATGACATGTAGTTATGAGACAAATAGGCTTTATATAAGGAACCCTTGGGTCGAGCCACAACCTACAATCTCATTCGGTGCTATGTCATTATCCCACAGGAATATATATATGCTTGTAGAAGAATCATAAGTCATTTCAAATTATAGTCATACATGCTTGGGCTTAAAAGCCAAATCATACTTTAATTTATGACTTTCATGCATAGGAATAACTCATTTATACTTTTACATAGTGGTGTATATACACCCACAAGTATTCAAAGTCATAACATAGACATTATGTGATCACATTCACGTCATAACCATACTTGCCTTGAAATCATAATCATAAACATAATTGGATAATAACGCACATCATAAATCTCATAAATAAACTTGTTCATGCATGCTCTGAGGAATGAGGGAATAACATAGATACTTGAAATTCATACTTAAAATATGATAATAAGATTAAATCATAATTAAACCTTGAAGAAATCAACATTTGAATTACACTTAAAATTACCCATGCATATATTCATCCTTAAAAGGGACATGCATATTCAAATCTAAAAAAAATCTATGTAAATTGAAATAATAAGACTTAAATCATGCTAAAATCATCAATTAAAATTAACCCAAAATATAATTTCTTCAATTTGAAGCCAAATCATAAAATTCACTTTCAAATCATACTTAGAAATTATGAAATAAGACAAATAGATTTTTAGGATTTATGTTTGAAAGGTAATCATGAATGAAACCATACTTAGAAATCATGAAATAAGAGAAATAAAATTTTAGGCTTCATGATTGAAAGGTAATCATGAATGAAATCACACATATCTTGATAGAATGAAGGGGTTTAAGGTGGATTAAACTTGATCTTGGCAGCCCATAAGAACCGTACTTGAATCTTTTAAAGAAGTGACTTGGATAGAAATTCTTAGAAGTTGATGGAATAGATTAAATGTTTAGCTTGAAATGAGTGTTAGGAGAAGTGTATGGACTTATTTAGATATCAAAGTATTCATAAAAATTCTGGGGAGTGAACCAAATTTTCAAAGATCCCTTAATAAAATGGAGTACAAAATGAACTGGGCATCACCATGGAAGGCTTCATAGTCCATGCTGGCCTACGTGAACCTGACCCAAGTCACGATACAAAGATTTCCAAGACAAAGAAGCCCCAACCAAGGCCAAGTGTGCCTTCACAGACCACACCATGATCCGTGGTATAACAAGCTATGGTGGTGCCCATGGTAGCACCCTTAGACAAGGCAGTGGCAACCAAGGAAAGGGCCTCTTCTTATAAGCCTTTTCATGGCTAGTGGTGAGATCCATGAGCCATGAATATCTCTATGGAGGGACGTTTATCCTTGAACAACTTAGGAACCCAGGGC
The DNA here is from genome assembly GCA_000787875.1 of Solanum virginianum. NCBI lineage: Eukaryota > Viridiplantae > Streptophyta > Magnoliopsida > Solanales > Solanaceae > Solanum > Solanum virginianum. The sequence goes on from DF358334.1 coordinate 6,037, forward strand.
ATGCCAGAAAATAGCCAAGTTCCACTCTATGACCACCTCCATGGCTCGTGGGGGTGTCCCTCAAAAGACACCCTGGACAAAAACTATTGGAATTCACTTTTGAAGCATCGTTAAAGCCTTCAAAGCCCGAGTCCTTATACCTTTTCCCTAAGATAAGAGATATTGAGTCCTAGTTAAATATGAGCACTATAGGAACCACCAATTATTTATTGTGGCTCTTTATTATATTATGAAAATAATTAAAATAAATTTTAATTATTCCACTAAAAATTCATAATTGTAGTTCATCATTTATGTTCCAAAACTTTTCATTAAACACTTGTATTATTCTCCATACTAAGACTAGTTATATGTTATTCTCTTTGTCCTAATTTTACGCGATACAAATTGTAATGACCCTTGAGATTATTTTTATGTAAGTGCCTTCTGTTTGTCGTTTAGAGCATCATTATAGTGACACTAAATTATTTATGACTTGTTGACATTGATAACTTGGTTATGTAATTTTTCGTTTGGATTTGATGCAAGTTTCTATGTTTTGAAACTTATAAAATTTGAATAGTCGGCCTAGGGAAAAACTTTAGGTAAAAAACTTCAGAATGCAATTCTAAAAATCCCATTAGCTTTAGAAGGATTATCTTAAGATAGCAGCATAGTCAACTTGATTTTCAAGACTTTTGATGTGAGTTTGTGCCGTTAGATATTTTATCATTTAAGTCTTTGACAAAGTTTGATCTTGATCAATATTCCTGAAAATTATGCACGAATAAAGGTTTTATCAATGTAATTAGCTTTGGAATGTTGAGTTTGTTCTAAAATAATCTTTTGTGTAATTTTTGAGGATCTCAAACTAATTTTGAGCCTTTTACGGACATTGGCTAAAAAAGAACTGGGTGCAGGACTCACTTTTTGTTGAGACAACCTTCATTGAAAATTTTAACTTCACCATTGAATCTAAAATACAAATTTAGTGAGATAACATAGTTCATTTATAAGCACGGGGTTTTAAATGAATCTCTAGCACCCCATCAAACAATTTCTAATCAGACAAAATTAACTGATGTGCATAAGCTTCTGTAGGACTCCTTTGTTCTTTGCATCCATGTTTAGGCACTACATTCATGGAGGTTATGAATCTTCACCTTTGCGTTCATAGAGGTCAGGAGCTTTGATCATCATGATCGCGAATCAAGCTTTACTTTCACAAAGGGTTGTGGCCTTGACCCTTTATGTTTGTAAAGTATATTTTTTCTTATATTTTATTTAAAAGATGAACGAATATTAGCTATGGTAAAAGTTTTTAAAAGGTGATATCACTTATGTTTTAGCTCTGATTTTAGTGAATCAAAGTTTGGTTTGTTCATATTTGTGAGGCTACATGTGGAAGTATTTGGAGACTATTGAGAGACCTTCATTTTAGATAATTTTGGCCTCTAAGAAGCTGCCAATTCTCTTTTTTCATGGTTTTAAATGGTTAATATGTTCAATATTTGGCTGTTCCGAGCTTCAAATTGTGACCTATTTTGGAATACACGTTCGAAGAAGTAATTAGGACTTTCTTTTGTAGTCACATTCTGAAAAATTTTAGTGTGTATATTATGTTTCTATTTTAGACTTTAATTTTGATCCATCTCTATTTTGTATCTTTTTATTATCTATGTGATCGTATTAATGTTGGGGTTCTAGTGTTGATACCATGATAGAATTTTGAGAACATATGAAGGAAAAAAGCTTTGAAATTATAATTTGGAGCATAATGATCTTCTGTAAGGTCGTTATAACTTTTTGTCTCTTAGTTGGAGCTTGATGATATAAGTGTATGTTGATTTGTATGAATCTAGGGGTGGTATTTTGTTAATCATGCTTAATTTTCTAGAGATCTTATTTTAGACTATTTTATTAACTTTTGGGGATAGTACCTTATTGGTTTTACCGTCGAAGACTATCCTTACCTTGGTGTGTACTTAGTATATATTTATTAATTAATTGTAAGCGTATTTTACCTTATTCTAGTCATAGGCTAGTGCTTGCTATAAACTTAAGCATTTTGGAGCTGATAGTCCAATTTTATTCGAATGTCGTATTGGATGGCTTAGCTCCTTATAGACTGATGTAGAAGACTAGGATCTGATAGTCTATGTCTTATATAGGTAGTAACCCAGTATTAGATACCTATTATCCATAATACCCTTTTGCATCATCTCTAATGTTATGCGGCTATTATTTTGGAGGCTATTCATCGACGTGGGATGAGTTTGCTTTGATCTTAAAGTTCTTTATTGATGGTGCACCATGTGGATTCTCTCTTGGGTGTTTATTTGGTTACTAATCAGAAATCCATCCCACTCTTATTTTTGCCCTAGTTCAATTCCCCTATTCACTCTTTGAAATTTGATTAAAGTCTCAACCCCAGCTCCTGGATTTAGAGTCCATAACTTTTTCTATTTTCTTGATTTTCATTTTCTTGGTTAGAGTCCTCAGCATACAATTTAGCTTACTTAGAGTCCATGGAGTATCCTGTTATCTTGGTTAGAGTGCTCAATGTATTCTATGCTTTGGTTAGAGTCATTATTATATTCTTTCACCTTACTTAGAGTTCTCAGTGTATTTTCCACTTAGGTTATAGTCCACGACATATCTTTTAACATCCATAGTCCTTGGCCCATATTTTATCACAGTTAAAGTCTATGGTGATCAATTAAATTGGTTTAAGTCTATGGAAGGTTATGATAGTAGTGAAAGTTTCCTCAAATCCTTGTCATTGTTTACCTGTCGACCTTTTAGGGATCCATTAAATTTTTTATTTGAACTTGTGTATGAGTGTACCTCTTAGGATTTTGGGGGTCTAGCCATGTTTAGTTAGTGTTAACTAGATCTTTTCTGGTTTTGATATGCTCATGAGTTGACCTTTAGAATGCCATTCTTGACCTCTATTGTAAAAAAAAATTCTAGCATTTTATATTATCTTTACCTTTCTTGCTTAGTCAGCCTATTGATGTCGCCCAAGCTATACCACCTTTTTGAAGTCTAAAGTAATCGTTGTCAAGATATATAAGCTGACCAAGATTAGAGTCGAACCCATAGGGAATATGGTAGACTCAGAAGAATTTAATGCAGTTTGGGTGGATTGACCTACTTATCTCCCAAAAAAAGGGGCTTTGTAACAACTATGAAAAGTATTTCTAAACTAAAGCAAGTGTGAAATCAATATGAAGAGTAACTAGGGTATTGTGTTCCCCATGATTCCCTAACTTGATGTCACTAGATAATTGAATTCTTTTTAAGTGTGTAGTATCCAAAAGGGTAAGTTAAGTTTACCAAACCCTTTGATCCAGGCGATAGGCAAATTTCACTACATGATTTGATCTATCCCTGCAGTGTGACATTACTAACCCTAACCTATTTTTCCAGTACAACCTCCCCTTGGCCCAATTTGGTTGATTAGATGAGAAACATAAGTCAAATCCTATTAATAAATCTCTTTTCCTATTCATTACTACTTTGATCTAGTCAGTAACATTAGGCGAGTTCTAACATTATCCACTGTTAAAAAGCATTCAAACCGAAGAGAATTAATCAATACATACACGTACACTTTTCAAGAATGATAAATTATCCAATTTTACCTTGTTAGTTCTTCATGGTTCCCACAATCCTAGTTGTGGATTTAGCTACTCATGATCAATGTAGCTGTAAGAATCATGATTTGAATAACATAATTGAGCACTTACAAAAGAGAATTAAGAACAGTGAATCCAAGCTCTTCACCAAGAATCACTGAATTGAATTAAAGACGCAAGATAATGTTTCACAAGTGTTCCTCTCAAGCTCTCTACTATTCTCTATTGTTCTGTAACGTTCCTTATAACCTAAAAAACCTATTTATAGACTTAAAAATACAAAACCAAAATAAAATAAGATAATTGGGTCGGGAGGCTCCACGGGCACTTCTACGAGCCTCATAATATTTTATGGCCCATAGTTAGGGCTTCGTAGATTTCATTTTCAATTTTGGGGTTGAATTCAATGACACCTATCTACGGGTCTGTATAAAGTTCTATGGCCCGTAAAGGATTTTGTCTGATGACTTTTTAGTAGCTCCCCACTTTGTGATCCTCAGGGCACTATACCAAGTTACGGCTCGTAAAATTTTCTACAGCTCGTCTACATGTTTGTAGACTTAATTTCAAAAAACTCATGCTTCACTGGAATTTTGTATGAAACCCACTCTACGGCTTGTGAAATTTTCCACGATGCATAAAGGGTCTCATGAAACCTCACTTTCTGCAAAACTTGCATACTTAGCCTAAAAATCAAGCCAATCCTATAATCCTGCAAAACAAACTTAAAAACACATCAAACCTACTAACATCACTTTGAGAACACACAAAATTCCAAGTTTTAAGCATCAAAAGTGCTGTGTTTTTACAGCACATCAAACCCTCAACTTAAAATTATGGCTTTTCCTCAAGCGACAGACTCAATCTCCATAAGTAGTACAGTAACACACAGACTTCAATCTAATGATATACATCATATCAAACTTCAGCACAGATACACTCACCACTTTAAAAGTACATCAGATAGCTATCAGGCAGACTAATACAAATCAACATATGTGACAGTGCAATAATGACAAGCAAGAAAACTATCAACAAGCAATGCTTACTGAGTTAGACCAATATCAATAATGCAATACAAGTGCCCTCACAAAAAGAAGTGTCATATCCCTCTTATGATGATATTTTCAGATTCAATGCTTGGGACTATGCAAAATCACTTTCTCTCACAAAAGACATTCAAATACCATACTCAATACCATATAATTTCCCCTATACTCATGACTATGACCTTTGACTACTTGGACTAAGATCACTTTAGGACATTATTGACTTGTAACATAGGCTCAGAGGGCTTTGGTATGATATTTTGGGGACATAAAGGCCGTCATTAACACTATATTTTTCTGCACTTTGGCCCTACCGAGACTGCCATTTTCACCTCACTCTCCCTTTCTCCTATTTCAAGCATTTTTAGGTGCCTTATTCTCATTTTTTCAGCTTTTTGCCTTTTGTTTCTACATTATTTTTTCTTTTTAACTTTCTGATTAGGCATCACTCATTTTTCTTGCACCTAGAACACAATTTTATCCCCTTTTCATATATCACTAGCATCCTCCTCTATTTTGTGTTCACCCTTACACCAGCCACCCTCAACTTAGGCTTTTGGTCGAAGTCAAAGTGCACACTATCCAACCTAGAAAATAGGGCCACTTTTGGTAGCCACCCCTAACTTAAGATTTTTTTTCCTTAGTCAAGGTGCACAATGATCAAGGAAGGACTAGGGACAATTTTAGAATTTTACATCTAATAAGGCTAGGTAACTTAAATTTTTATAAAGAAAGGGTACATGTAAGGCTCAAACATTAGGATCAAGGGATATATTACACATTTGGTTGGTAATTTAGGCTAAGTGGACTAATTTGAACAATGACCTAAGATTGTTTCCTAACCAACTAACCTACAGTCTAAGTCAGAGTAATAGGGAAAGTTTTGAATTGAAACATAGTATATGAATTTAACAAAGAAAGCTTACACTCACATGACACCGATTATACTATAGAGAAAGACTCTTAGATCATACTTTTTATTACAATTTATTCTCACTTATCGGAACAAGCACTGTCAACAATCAAACATGCATGGTCACTATCAACACTGACTAATAAAATTTTAGTAGGTATCATTTTTCACACAAAAGCACAAAAACCAATATATGCCGAAGAAATCAGTACTATATGCTACTAATACTACCTAATGTAATGACCTGTTAATTCGTTTTGAGATATAAAGTTTCGTATATTATAAAATATTTATCTTGTGAATTTGATAGTGGTTTTTTGGTCTATTCAATAATTTTATTATTTAATTGAGAAGTAATTTAGATAATTGAATTAATTAGTGGGTAAAAGTGATAAGTTATATATTTATTACTTATCTTACTTATAGTAAGTTAGGTAATCTTATACTACTTATAGTATATTTATTAAAATAGGTTAGTAGAGTTTTCTATTATAATAATAATAATAAAAAAAAATATATATATTATATAAGTAAAAAGGGGGCTGCACGACAGCCCTATAGACAAGAAGAAAATAAGAATTAAACAAGAAGACCAAGACTTTGCATACATCTGCAAACTATACTGTTGGTGATAGTGCATCTGGTTTTGATAAATTTCAAGCTTTGGTATACTCCTCTACAATGATAGTGCCTGCACTTTGAGGCTTTCAATCTTGGATTAGCGTTGGTATACATTGAATTCCTTTGTTTTATGGGTGATGATGATGATGCAAAAAGATTTAGTTATAGTCTTGAAGTAGGTGGATTTGGCAGAAAGTTAACATGGCAAGTGTTGCTTTTATTCACCAATGAAGAGAATTGCTGCACTATTTTATAAAAGGAAACATTCATTCTTGCTGGTGCCCTCATGCAGATTTCCTAGCCGTCTCCAGATTTCCACCACGAAGCGATCGTGGTGCTACAAATTCCATTCAAAATGGAAAGACTCAAGTATTTGATTGATCGTAATTCGACTAAGGCAAATGGATTTCTAACCTCTTATTAAATATGTTGAACCTTATATTCTCCAATATGTATACAATTGAGTATTTTGGGGGTAGAGATGAATTTATGTAGGCTTTGATTGAAATATTTCTCCAATGTGCATACTATCGAGTGTTTTGGGGTAGAGATGAATTTATGTAGGCTTTGATTGAAATATTTCTCCAATGTGCATACTATTGAGTGTTTTGGGTCAGAGATGAATTTATGTAGGCTTGATTGAAATATTTGAATTGGGTAGTTATCCTATAGTGACATTTGATTTGTGAATTACTGATGGAGATTTATTATATGTGAAAATAGTAATTATTTGTTATTCATATCGAAGTGATACTTATTTTTAGATGTGAATGTTGTTAAGGTTGTGATGGTATTTGAATTGAAAAATGTGGTTAAGTAATGAAAATTCTGTTTTGAGATATATTGTTGAGTTTTTATCAAGACTATGTTGTTATGAGTTGTATTATTATTTTTCATCTCCTCATTATTATGTGAACATGCCCATTTGCATTGACTTTGTGCATTTGTTATGTGTTTGCTGGATGATCCAAGAAAAGAATTAAAAAACCGAAGGGAAATGGTTCCGGCTAGTGAAAAAAAAATGAAAAAGATATACTATTTCAAGGGACGTGTTGCACGCCGCGATGGATACTATATTTTGAGAGACGTGTCACATGCCATGACGGATACTATAATTTGAGGGTCATGTCGCACGCTGCGACAGATACATTGTCCATGTGTGGCCCCCATGGGTCCCGATCTGCGAGACAGCGGGTGTGTATCACTAGGACAGATATGCATCACTATTATTTGACATTGCATTGCATCATTTGCATCTCACTACATTCATTTCATCCCATAATGCTCTGGCTTGTTATGATTATCTGGAGTGCTATTGAGATTAGTTATTCATTATATCATTCGACTTGTTTATATCTTTATATGATTTGTTTTGGTATTCAATTACTGACACTTGATGAATTAGTGAGAACTTAGTAAATTGTAGAGTTTTTCTCCATGACTTGAAAGTGGGATAATGAGAATTATACTATTATAGGCTTTGATCATAGAATTTTGGATAGTGTAATTGTGAAGGTTATGAATTATGGTGTTGCAGAATAGTTGTGAGATTGTGTCCCTTAGAGGCCTAATTCTAAGTGATGATTATATCTATATTTTAGTAATTTTCTACATATGATACATATATATATATTATGCTGGGACTTTTCTGAGTGCAGGTTTGTAGTCTGGCGATACGTGGTTGGGTGTTAAGGAGTTTCTTGGTTCTTCATTATTTTACTCTACTTATAGTATACTATTATAATTGGATTTTCAATTATAATAATTGTGCGGAGATGTCCGTTACTTATCCTTTGGAGGCTACAGAGACTGTTAGAAAATTTTCTCTTGTTCTTTCTGTTCATATCGTGCGTAGTTGTTGTGCGTCTTGATACGTTGCATGGATTGAAATTTGACCCAGCTTAGAGATAATGTATTTAAGATATAGATGTGTGGTCAACATTGGATTTTTCTTTAATTTGAAATGGCTTGGATGTAGATGAAATTAGATGAGGTATGTCCAGGGCAAGGTTTTGGACGACGTGGTTGGACTAAATGAACTTTGGGAGCAACTTCGAGATCTCTTGAGTTAGGGGTTTATACGCCTAAGTGTATCTCCAGGGGGTGCTCTGTTTTGTTTCAAAGAGAAATGATAAGTCCTATGAGAATGTGTATTAATTACAGACAGTTGAAGAAAGTAACAGTAAAGGACAAGTATCCCCTTCCTATAATTGATGACTTTTGACCAACTTCATGCTGCAACCATATTTTTACAAAATTGATTTTTGATACGAACATCATCAGCTACACATCAGAACTTCTGACATTCCTAAGATAGTTGTTCGGATGAGGTGTGGGCACTATGAGTTGCTTATGATGTCCTTTGGGATAACCAGTGCCCTAGCCGCATTTAGGGAGTTGATGAAGGGTGTATTTCCACTATAAATGGGTTTCTTATTTTATTTTTTCATCGATGATATATTGGAGCACTCCAATGCCAAAAAGGATAATAAATGATACTTGAGGGTTGTGCTTCAACGGCTTAGAGGGGAGAGGTTATGTGCCAAGTTTAATTTCAACTGTGAGTTTCGGCTGAGTTCGGCGGCATGATATTCGTTGTTGGTGGGCCTAGCTGGTTATTACAAGTGACTCATTCTTCTCTTCTATAGCAACCCCATTGATTAGGCTCACTTTGATCAAGCTCACTTAGAAGAATACTTTGTTCTTGTGGTTGGAAGAGTGTGAGGACAACTTTCGACGACTCAAATATTTGTTATCTATAGATCCAATTTGGACATCGCTAGAGAAAGGTGTTGATTTCATAGTCTGATGTGATGCACTTGGAGTTGATTTGGGTGGAGTTGTGGTGTAAAAAGGGAAAAGTGGAAGCTTATGCTCTTAGACAGTTAAAGGTATATTGTTTTAGTAAAAGATGGAACTAATTCAAGTATGTGTGATAGTCATTCAATGAGAAAAAGTATTAATTATTCAAGTATGAACTCCTTAGAGAATATGATGCATTCTAGTGGTGGATCTGGTGGGACTTCTAATGTGGTACTAGTAATATACAAGGATAGACGTGTTGATCATTGAGAGCGGACACTAGTTACTAAGGAGTTATCAATTGTTGCACTTACTTAGGTAGTGGAGTTTGACATTACCGTCATATTTGAGGGGAATCAATTGGTTGTTACTGTGGATGCTTGGGTTTGGAATCAGTTATAAGGAAAGTTATGGACTAGTGACTTCATTGTAAGCCAAAAGGAGCCCATCATTATTGAGATAACAAACATATGGACTAATAAGGTTTCAACAAGTTCACTTGTATAAATGTAAATAGATATGATAGTAAGAAAGTACATGTGGATGATTGGTTGAGTCAGTAAATTTTGCTGGTATGACTTGGGATTGGACTACCATATTAATCATAAAAGCAGTTTATTGTATGACATGCCTTAGTTACCTTGTTCAACATATGGTAAGATAGTTACACTTGTGTCAGTGGGGTAAGAAATTGTTAGGTAAGCTATGAGAGAGAAGTCTATAGGGGTTGACTCGAGTGTTAGAATAGATTTCTTTATGATGTTTGATTCAGTGACTAGTATGACTTAGGTTGCGAATAATGGCCACGACAAGGTATATGAGAAAGCGATTGATGAAAAGTAGGGTATGCAATCTCTAAATATCTTCAAGATGTGTATTAATCATGATTGAGAAAGATCTGACCCAAGATTTCATGGTATTTTTGTAATTGCGATAGTTGATTCTGTCAAGGTACAGATTACTCAGGCAATAAGATGATTGGTTGTGTTGGTTACTAAGCATTTTGAAGGGATTTTGAGCATGACTTCGATTATAGATTCTGTTACTGATGACGGTAAAGGGACTAAATGAAGTTCATTTGAGTAGTTTGACGTAAAGTAAAAGATAATCCGTTGTGTAAGCTTTTCCAAAAAATAATAACAACAAATGGGTTAGGAGCGAGTACATAAAATTTGGGCATTAAAGAATTGGAGCATCTAAGATTGGGCCATGAGTATGGGTAAAACATTCAGCCATCCTCCCAACATTTATGACAGATACAAGTTAATAAAGATGAAGAAGATTAGACATTATAGATGGGCCCATGGTTCTGAGTTGTAAATTGTATGAATTTTTGCTTTGAGTTTTTGTGATAATGTGATGTGGGTTGACTCAACATCAGGCTATGAAAGACTATCAACTTTTTTTTAGCAAGTTGGTTTGCTTTGGAAAGACAAATAATGATTTGCGAGAATTCGATGGTTTGTATTAGGCTGGATTGCTCAATCATAATAGGTGACTCATGAAAGCATTACAGAGAGGACTTATAAGTTCGTATGTATCATTGATGACTTTGGATTGGATGGATACTATTTCATACATGGAGGTTAATGTAAACTATCATGATGGATTATGTTGGTACTTAGTGATAAATAGAGGTTATGTGCTCATGGTATATAGAAATTCCCTAGGTGGTCAAGAATTTCTTAAGTTTGGCATGAGGGAACAAGTGTTGGTGTGGATGTCGAGGTGTTTTTCTCTTCGAAGAGTTACATGTGGTTGATGTTGCTTTTTTCTTAATTGAATAGCTACGATTCGTGAATAGGGCACCATACTTGATTCAACAATTACTCCAGCATTCGGATAGTGTTATTTGAGGCTTTATAAATTTGAGAATGTCATTCACTAGTTGTCAGATTTAATTGAATTCTCTCTTACGACTATGTATTGTCGAAGTATTAGAATTGCATAGCTTAAGTTCAGGGAGGATTATGTTAAGGAAATGGAACTTGGATGAGGTTTAGGATGGTTGGTATACTGCAACTGGCAATTATTATTCAAGTTTGGTTCATGGGCTAGCCTCTGACTAGGTATTACTCCTGCAAGACAAATTTCATGTTCGTTCATAAGTATGATTCTGCTGGTGCATTTTGATGTAATAAATCTCAGAAATAAGGTCACTTGGAAGCAATTAACGACTTTGTTTATAATAATAATAATAAATAGATATTATATAAGCAAAAAGGGGGCTGCACGGCAGCCCTATAGTCAAGAAGAAAATAAGAGTTAAATGAGAAGACCAAGGCTTTGCATACATCTGTAAACTATACTGCTGGTGATAGTGCATCTGGTTTTGATAAATTTCAAGCTTTGGTATACTCCTCTAGAATGATAGTGCCTGCACTTTGAGGCTTTCAATCTTGGATTGGCACTGGTATACATGGCATTCCTTTGTTTTATGGGTGATGATGATGATACAAAAAGATTTAGTTATAGCCTTGAAGTAGGTGGATTTGGCAGAAAGTTAACATGGCAAGTGTTGCTTTTATTCACCAATGAAGAGAATTGCTGCACTATTTTGTACAAGGAAACATTCATTCTTGCTGGTGCCCTCATGCGGATTTCCTAGCCGTCTCCAGATTTTCACCATGAAGTACAAGGAAACATTCGTTCTTGCTGGTACCCTCATGCAGATTTCCTGGCCGTCTCTAGATTTTCACCACGAAGCGATCGTGGTGCTACAAATTCCATTCAAAATGGAAAGACCAAGTGTTTGATTGATCGTGATTTGACTAAAGCAAGTGAATTTCTAACCTCTTGTTAAATATGTTGAACCTTGTATTCTCCAATGTGTATATAATTGAGTGTTTTGGGGTAGAGATGAATTTATGTAGGCTTTGATTGAAATATTTCTCCAATGTGCATACTATTGAGTGTTTTGGGGTAGAGATGAATTTATGTACGCTTTGATTGAAATATTTCTCCAATGTGCATACTATTGAGTGTTTTGGGTTAGGCTTGATTAAAATATTTGAATTGGGTAGTTATCCTATGGTGACATTTGATTTATGAATTAATGATGGAGATTTATTATATGTGAAAATAGTGATTATTTGTTATTGATATCGAAGTGATACTTATTTTTAAATGTGAATGTTGTTAAGACTGTGATGGTATTTGAATTAAAAAGTGTGGTTAAGTGATGAAAATTCTGTTTAAAGATATATTGTTGAGTTTGTATCGAGACTATGTTGTTATGAGTTGTATTAATATTCATCATCTCCTCATTATTATGGGAACATGCCCATTTGCATTGACATTGTGCATTTGCTATGTGTTTGCTGGATGATCCAAGAAAAGAATTGAAAAGCCGAAGGGAAATGGTTTCGGCTAGTGAAGAAAAAAAGAAATGAAAAAGATGTACTATTTCAAGGGACATATCGCACGCTGCGATGGATACTATATTTCGAGGGACGTGTCACACGCCTCGACGAATACTATGATTTGAGGGTCGTGTCGCATGCTGCGACAGATATATGGTCCATGTGTGGCCCCTATGGGTCCCGATCTGTGAGGCAGCGGGTGTGTATCATTAGGAGAGACATGCATCACTATTATTTGACATTGTATTGCATCATTTGCATCTCACTACATTTATTTCATCCCATAATGCTCTGGCTTGTTATGATATCTGGAGTGCTATTGAGATTGGTTATTTATTATATCATTCTACTTGTTTATGTCTTTATATGATTTGTTTTGGTATTCACTTAATGACACTTGATGAATTAGCGAGAACTTGGTAAATTGTAAAGTTTTTCTCCATGACTTGAAAGTGGGATAATGAGAATTATACTATTATAGGCTTTGATCATAGAATTTCGGATAGTGTAATTGTGAAGTTGACTTGAAAGTGGGACAATGAGAATTATACTATTATAAGCTTTGATCATAGAATTTTCGGACAGTGCAATTGTGAAAGTTCTGAATTATGGTATTGCAGAATAGTTGTGAGATTGTGTCCCTTAGAGGCCTGATGCTAAGTTATGATTATATCTACATTCTAGTAATTTTCTACATATGATATATATATTGTGCTGGGACTTTTTTGAGTACAGGTTTGTAGTCTGGCGATACGTGGTTGGGTGTTAAGGAATTTCTTGGTTCTTCATTATTTTACTTCAAGTTAGTTCCATTTGCTGGGTACCGAGTGATATTTGGTACTCACCCTTTGCTACATTTTTGTAGGATGCGAGCCCGATCCTTCTGGTTAGACTTTTCTCATTACAGGATCGAGCTTTCGGATTAATCTTAAGGTAGCTGCTTATATCTTCAGCAGACCTTCAAGGAATCCATTATTATGCTATGTTCTATTTTAGAACTAGACATTGAGATATGTATTTTATTCGAGAATTCTATATTTAGAGTCTTGTATATGTGACACCAGTCCTTGGGATAGTTGTAGTCGGTATTCATATGATTAACTATTGTATTAGTCTATTCATCTTTGGCAATTATTATTAAGTTTAGCTTAGTAAGTGTTAGGTTGACTCGCCTTGGTGGGTTAGGTGAGTACCATCACGTTTAAAAATTTTGGATCGTGACACCTACACATCCTAAACATGTCTGCTCAATACAAATTAAATATCCTTGAGGAAGAAGAACATAGAAAAGAAAACCCCTAAGATTCAAAATTTCGAATAGTTATAGGCCAAGATTACTCAGACTTCACTAAGGCCTATAACGACACACACCCCATCGAAAAGGAGTTGCATTGTCCTCAATGTACAAAAAATGGAATATAAAGCATAGGGGTAAAAAAGAACATACTTGGGCGCCTAAGCGCTAGTCTCTACCTTGGGTTACCTCCCAAGAGCGCCTGATTTATTATCGCGACATGACTTGGACACCTTGATTACTCAGACTTCACCAAGTGTCCATCCTTCCATTGTTTTTATTTCCTCTACATTGCCAATATATGGTTTGACTCTTTGGCCATTCACATTGAACTTTCTACCATTTCTCTACTCCAACTCAATGGCCCTATGATCGAAGACACGTGATACCCTAAAGGGTCCTAACCATCTGGACTTGAGTTTCCCAGGGAAAAACTTTAGCCTGGAGTTATATAACAACATTAAGTCCTCTGGTACTAATTGGCAGTTCTCTATGCAATGATCATGCTACAGCTTCATCCTTTGTTTGTATAAGGCTGAGCTCTCATATGCCCTCAAAAGAAATTCATCAAGCTTATTGAGTTGGCTTAGCCTAGAGTTCGCTGCTTTATATCAATGTAAAAATTCAACTATTTCAGTGCCCACATCGCCTTATGCTCAAGATCTACTGGCAAGTGACAGGCTTTCCTAAAGACGAGTTGGTAAGGAGACCTGCCTATGGGGGTCTAGAATGCAGTTGGTATGCTCATAACACATCATCAAGCTTCTATAGCCAATCTGTCCGGTTTGTATTCATAGGCTTAGATAAAATCTGTTTGATTTCCCTATTGGACACCTCCACTTGCCCACTTGTCTGTGATTGGTAAGGTTTCACCACTCGATGTTTTACCTCATATTTTTCAAGTAGGGCCTTTGTCACGATCCAAGCCTAGGGCCTAGACGTGACCAGCGAATAGGGAACCCGAAGGGACCCCAAACAAGCCTCTTAGCATGTTATCACACATCCTTGGTCGCGAAAGCAAGTAATTGACATAAAAAGGTTAGAAATAAGGGGCATAGGGGCTACGGGAAAGGTTCATATCATAAACATAAAGGAGCAAGAGAGTCAAGGCTCATAACATAGATACATAACATGTCCAAAACACATTTACTACATAGATAAGAGCGGGGGCCAAGACAAAAAACCGAGCTCACCCTCATAGTCAAAGTATACAATGAAGAAGGTGAGTATTAATACATAGCATAAGAACATAGACCATTGTCCCTGGAACGGATAACTCACCAACTAGCTTGAGATATATCGTACTAGCTACGCGAAAGAGGAAAATGATCAAATGGAGCTCCAGTTCCTACATGGTAAAATTATGTAGGCATAGAGTATGCATTAGTACATTTAAATGTACTAAGTATATAGGATGCAATGCAACAAGAGATAGGCAACATAGTCTAAATGCATAAGCATAAGCAATGAATAATATAATACAATATGACATGTATGCATGATGCTTGAAGTAAAACATCCTTACAATCTATCAACTTATATAGATCATAATACGTAAGTGTAGGAAGAGACCTCAACCGACATAGAATAAGACCAAGCGAGCTACAACTTGGAATCTCGATGATTACCCCTCACCAGTAAAGAGGTGGTCTACTTGCCAAGGTAAATCATACTCCACCTTATGGGGTCCTACCCCATTTTGGATGAAGTAACCCTCCTTACGAGGTCCTGCCCCATTTTGGAAAGGATTTATGACCATATCTCACCTTATGGGGTCTCGCCCTATTTCAGATTAAGTGACCTTCCTTATGGGGACCCGCCCTATTTCAAAAAGAAGTTTTAAGAGAAAGTGTACTAAATGGATCCACTAATATTGCAAGGTTATAACATTGTCCTATGGTGCCACATAGTTCAAAGAAAGAGATCAAACCCTCCATCCATCGGTGCTAAGCCTAATCCCATGGAATATATAAGGTAATCACAACTTTAATAATTAGCAAGAAGCATAGCAATATGACACAAGCAGCTCTAAAACATCTTTGACCTCTTATGGTGAGCCCAACTCTAAACATAAAAATAGTTCATCATCAAACATTACCCTTGCATCAACATCAACATTAAAGGGCTCACAAGAGGTAAAATCTTTAAGAAAGGGCTTAAACCCGGCTTTACAACATTATCAATATTTCCTTGAGTTAAACATATCTTTAGAAATCTCATAATCATCACAGAGTCACTTGGATCATAAATCAACCAATAGATCATCAAAACTTAAAGAATCCTTAAAAAGGTATTTTATCAAACACTTGGCGGGTGTGTAATGCTAGTGTAAAACCATACAATTCAAGAGTGGAATGATGCTAGAAAATTTAGTGTAAAACCATCAATGGATACTTGGTAATACCCTCAAACAATATACATCAAAATCCTTCATCAAATCTCACAATAAGTCTTAGATTCTTAGCTCCAAACATGCTAAAATAATCACAATTTCATAAACCCCAACATAGTATACAGTGAAATTCATAATAAGTAAGACCCATGAGTAAATTAACTTTAAATCATGCAATTTTAGGCAAAAGAAAGCTTGAGCATCATGGGCGAAAGGAACCCATTAAAGAAAGCCACATACCTTGACTTTGGAGAGTTTGTCGAACAAGATTTGAAATGGAGACTTGAAGCTTGAATGAAATTCTTAGATCCAGGTGAGTTTTCGGACTCTTGAATCTTGAGGAGGACTTGGGGCTTGACTTGGTTTCCTTGAATTCCAACAAGTCTACTTGAAAACCTTGAGAATGGATGGGAAATTTAATGAAGATTAGAGTGGATTTTGAGAGGTTTTTGGTTGGTTTTTAGAGATCAAAACGGCTTGAAAATGAGGGATTTTCATGTATATAGGTATAGGGTTATTACCCAATTGCCCTAGAGTAAAAAGAACAATTTTCAAAAATCTTGAACTAGTCCGCATCACGGGCCCATTGTGGACAACTAGTATTTTTTATGAAGATTCATCAAAAATTATTTTTCTTGGCACGGACAAAGTATACCTTGCAGGTACTCATTTTGCCATGCAATTTTGCCCTTTAAACAGAACATGAAGTTGAATTTGCAAAATTCTTCATGGATTTTTAGATATTGAAAAAAATACATTATAGGGTCTTTCCGAGCTACGTAGAGGGGTGTTTAAATATCCTCGATTTGAGATATAAGGGAATTAAAATTATGGGGGAATTCCTAGGCAAGTGTGGGGTGTTTCAGCCTTGAATAATTTGTTGTTGAAAAGAGCACCACTATCGCTAATGATTGTCCGAGGGGGACCAAACCTTGAGAAAATGTTCTTTTCAGAAACGCTATGACATTTTTGCCTTCATTCTTGGGGAGAGCAACTACTTCCACCTATTTTGATGCATAGTTCATAGTTAGTAATATATATTTGTTCCCATATGAGCTAACAAATGCACCCATAAAATCAATTCCCCACACATCGAATAATTTAATCACCACAACAGGATTTAGAGGGAGCTCATGCTTGCAGGAAACACCACCTTCTCTCTGGCAACTATCACATGCTTTGGCATAGTTGTGAGTATCTTGGTGGATGGTTGGCCAATAGTATCCATACTGCAAGATTTTATGTGTTGTCCTGACTCTACCATAATGCTCACCTACTAAAGACGAGTGACATGCCTCTAGGATACTCATCATCTCAACCTCAGACGAGTGACATGAATAATCCTATCTGCGCAGACACAAAGTTGGTATGGATCATCCCAAAAGAATTTTCTCACATCAGACAAGGACTTGTAGTGCTGGTAGGCGTTCGAGTCTGGCGGCATAATATCACTAACCAAATAGTTTGCAAACCATGGTATTAAATCATGGAATGCTGCCAACACTCTCTCATTTGGGAATGAATCATAAATTTCCAATCCATCATCCAACTTTGCCATGGCTCTATCTTCTAATCTTGGGAGATAATATACGACCCAATTTTCGATCCCTTTTCTATCAATAACATCAAAGTCTAACTCTTGAATAAGAAGTACCCATCGAATCAATCTCAGTTTTGCATCCTTTTTCACCATTAAGTACTAAAATGCAAAGTGGTCCATGTGCATGATGACTTTGGTCCCTAAGAGATTCGACCTAAATTTTTTGAATGCAAAGACTGCTGCAAATAGCTCCTGTTTAGTGACAGTGTGGTTCTTTTGGGGTGCATTCAGGGCTTTACTATCGTAGTATATAGGATGTAATATCTTCTCCTGGCACTGACCCAATACTACAGCAAGTGTGACCCCACTTGCATCACATATGATTTCAAAGGGCTTTGACTAGTCTGGAGTTACAATGATGGGACCCAAGATCAACTTCTGTTTCAATCCTTCAAAGGCTTTTAGGCATACTTCATCAAATATGAACTTAGCATCCTTTTCAAGTAGTTTGCATATTGGATGTGCAATTTTAGAGAAGTCCTTTATACAACACCTGTAGAATCCAAGATGGCCCAGGAAGCTCCTCACACCTTTCATAGAGATGGGTGGGGGAAGCTTTTTAATCACCTCCACTTTAGCTCTATCAACCTCAATTCCCTTGATAGAGATTCTACGCCCCAAAAGAATGTCCTCCTTTACCATGAAGTGACACTTTTCATAATGTAGAACCAGATGACATTCCTCACATCTTTTAAGCATGACATGCAAGTGATTCAAGGAATCCTTGAATATGCCACTAACCATACTAAAGTCATTTATGAAGACCTCAATAGTGTCCTCTACCATGTTTGGGAAGATGGACATCGTACATCTTTGAAATGTTGCTAGTGCGTTACACAACTTGAATGATGTCTTCTTGAATGCAAAGGTGCCATAGGGGCATGTGAACATTGTCTTTTCTTGGTCGTTTGGAGCAATGGTGATCTGGTTGTAGCCTGAGTAACTATCTAGAAAGCAATACTAGCCCTTTCCATCCAGTTGATCTAGCATTTGGTTCATGAATGACATAGGGAAGTGGTCCTTTTCTGTCGATGTATTGAGCTTTCTATAGTCCATGCAAACCCTCTACTCGGTGACTAATTGCATGGGAATCAACTCTTTGCTAGCATTTGGACCATGATGATATTTTTTTTTGGAACACACTGAATTGGGCTTACCCTTTCCCTATTAGTAATTGGATAGATCAACCCTACGTCCAACCACTTGGTAATATCCTTGCGTATAACCTCTTAAATAGGGGGGTTGAGACTCCTTTGGTGCTCAATACTCGACTTGTAGTCCTTGACCAATTGAATTTTGTGAGTATATTTCCTGGGAGGGATACCATTGATATCCGCAATCATCAACCCAATGGCCTTCTTGACCAGAGTATTCCCCTATTCGTCATTCAGGTCCGTAGCAACTATGGCTGGAAAGGTGTTGTTGGCACCCAAAATGCATATCTCAGTTGTGATGGAAGAGCCTTCCACTTTGAGATATAAGGGAATTAAAATTATGGGGGAATTCCTAGGCAAGTGTGGGGTGTTTCAGCCTTGAATAATTTGTTGTTGAAAAGAGCACCACTATCGCTAATGATTGTCCGAGGGTATAAGTCCAATTCTAGTTTACTTTTGCATCTAGGGGCATAGGATACCTCCAACACCTTTACTGTCTCCTCATAATCTGGGATGTCATCACACTCATATTTTATCAACATTGCTTCCAGGGTGTCGATACCCAATCTCATCTCTAGTGGTGCCCCTGGCTTTGCTTTATCAATACTCTCAATAAAAAAGACTACCTAAGATCATTATCCATCTTTGCCTAACACGACCTCATCTTTACCCAATCTAAACTTGATTTAGCCCCTCTCTATGTCTACCAATGTGCATCCAGTGGCTAGGAAGGGCCTTCCCAAGATGATTGGGACTTCAAAGTCAACCTCACTGTCCAGGATCACAAAGTCTATGGGGAATATGAATTTATCCACTTTAATAAGGACATTATATAGTATCCCCACAGGTTTCTTCACCGTGTGGTCGACCATCAACAATTGCATGATCGTCATAATAGGAGCTGCCCATCCTAGCTTCTTGAAGATCATAAGGGGCATCAGATTTATGCTGGCACCCCGAGATCACACAATGCCCTTGTGAACTCTAGATCTCCAATAGTGCAGGGTATGATAAAAACACTGGGATCTTTTTTCTTTTGCTCTAAGGACCTTGTAGTAATTGCACTGCAATGTTGAAGCTCTTGGGAGATCTTCTAACTCACAATACACTTCTTTGTAACCAAGTCCTTCATAAACTTTGCATACCCTAGCATCTTTTCCAATGCCTTAATAAGAGGAAAGTTGATGGGAGAGTTGCTTCACTATGGGGAGAAAGTTCTTGAACTTATCGTCTTTCTCCTTCTTTTTGATTCATTGAGGGAGGGAAGGAAGGAGGGCTAGGAATGAGCTTCAGCTTCTGTGGCACCTTTGGGCATCACTTACTCCATGCTTGGCACAATCCGCTTTGGTATCTGCATCATTGACCTCAACTATCTCCTCTCGAACATCATCATCATCTACCAGCATGGGAGGATCAATGGTACTCTTACCACCACAAGGAGTCACTGCCATATATTGTCCTTTATTCTTTAGATTCTGAATCATATTTCTAGGTAATGTACCTTTCTGTTACTGGTTGAGTTGAGTTGACACTTAACCAAATTGTTGCTCCAACTTCTATATAGCAATAAAATGAGACTCAATCTTCTGATTAATGTTAGAGATGTCAGACTTCATCCCCTCAAGGTCTCATCCTATGCATCAACCTTCTTCAAAAGTCAGTTAAACATTTCCTCAACTCTGGAACTACTAGAACTGTTGTCATGATTATGTGGTGGTATATTAGGACCATTTTTGCAGCCATCTTTGTGACCCCAATCAACATTTCAATCCTGGCCCCTGATTCTGTGATAGTATCCTCTATGATTGATGTCTCTGAAGGTGTCTTCGCTTTATAGTTCTCACCTTGGGTTCCTTGACCTTGGCGCCAATAGGATTGGAGCTGAAACGCCCCAAAAATGTGCTTCGAAAATATCTATAATCATAATTTTCATATATCTCAAAATTCATGCGTGATATCAAAAGTCCAACTTCATATTCTCAATCAGGGGAAAATATTGAGTGGGAAATTGGTATAACCTGGATTTTAGAGGACCCCTAGTGAAAAATATTTTTCATAAAAAATTTGATATCCAATGGCCATTCGCGCCCTGGCCGTGATGCACATGGGCCGCAGATTAGTGTTGAAGGACCCTTTGTGATAGCGTGATGCACACTAGTGTAGTTTTTCCCTTATTTTACTATTTCGGCCCAAGGCCCTATGACCACTTATGCCTGAAAATACCTATACTTAGTCATTTTTCAACTCTATATCACTCAAGACCCTCTCAAAAACCTCTCCAAGACTTAATCAAATATCTCACTCAAATTTCAAGGGCCTTAAGCCTAACTTTGGAACACAAGAATTATTTTCGAGCTCCAAGTTCTCTTCAAGCTCATCTCAAGAAAAACCCAAGTTTAAGGTATGTGAGTTTCATCTATTGGGTTCTTTCACCCATGGAGCCCAATTTTCCTTTTTATGAAAATGACATATTTTCAAGTTGTATCTTCTATGGGCATCTCTTATTATAGACTTTGGTTACATATTAATATTGGGTTTTCATGAAATGTTGATTGATTATGCATGTTTATCCATTACAAGCTTGTACTATGAATTGGTTGTCTATTGAGACTATGCATGTTTTGAGCTACGAAACTATGACCTATCATGAGATTTGATGATGGATTTCAAGGTATCTTACATGAGGGTTTTACTATATGTTGGTAGGTTGATTTATATTGAGTTTCCTCATATTAGTTTGCTCTTGAATTGCATGATTTTGAACTAGCATTATACACCTACCAAGTGTTTGATAAAATGTCTTGACAAGGATTCTCAAGTTATTAGCGATCTATTACATGATTTACAAGTCAAGTGACTCTATGATGATTAAGGGCTTGCATATATGTATTGAATTCATGAAAAGTATCTATTATTTTACAAGTAGACCACATCTTGTTCGGGGATGACATGCCCAATCACCTTATTGAGGCGGTGATATGCCTCAATCACCTTGTTGGGTGTGATATACCTAATAACCACGTTCAGTGGTGGATACCTCAGCCACCTTTTGGGGGTGACATGCCCAATCACCACGTTGAGGTTGGATACCTCGACCACCTTGTTGGGGGATGACATTGAAATGCCCCAAAAAAGCCCGAAAATGTGCCTAAAAATGTCCATATTATAATTTTTATATATCTCAAAGTGCATCCATGATATCAAAAATCTGACTTCATATTGTTAATCAGGAGGTAAAATTGAGTGAAAAACGGGTATAACCTCGATTTTAGAGCACCCGTAGCAAAAAATAATTTTTCAAAGTTTGCTATTTCTAGAGGTGATCCTCGCTTTGGCCGCGATGCGCTAGAGGTGCGAATCAGTGTTATTTAGTGCTGCAATTTCTCTTTTAGCTCAAGGGCCTTGGGGTCATATCCTCATGCCCTCCTATGCGTAAAAACACCTATACTTTGCCATTTTTTAACTCTATATCACTCAAGACACTCTCAAAACCCTCTCTAACACTTTACCAAACATTTCATCCAAAATTCAAGTGACAAAAGCTCAATTTTGGATCTCAAGAACTTTCTTCAAGCTTGAAGTCTCCTTCAAGACTACATAAAGAAAGCCCAAGTTTGAGGTATGTGAGTTTCATCCATCGGGTCGTTTCACCTATGGAACATAATCGTTTTTTTACAAAAATTGATTGTTTTCAAGTTATATTACTTATTATGGATTATGACTATAAGCTATGTTGAGATTTTATGAAATGTTGATTGATTATGCATATTTTGAGCTATGAATCTATGGCCTATTAGGAGATTTGATGAAGGATTTCAAGATATCTTACATGAGGGTATTACCATGCGTTGGTGGGTTAATTTACATTGAGTTTTCTCACATTATTTTACTATTGAATTTAATGATTTTGAACTAGCATTACACACTCGCCAAGTGTTTGATAAAATATCAAGACAAGAATTCTCAATTTATTACATGTTTTATAAGTCAAGTGACTTTATGATGAATATTGGCTTTCAAATATGTTATGTATTTATGAAATTATCAATGATTATGCAACTATGAAGTTAAGATCTTTTTAAGGATTTTACCTCTTGTGTGCCATTGATGTTAATGCAAGGGTAATGTTTGATGATGATCTATTCTTATGTTTTGAAGTTACGCTCACCATTATAGGTCAAATATATTTAAGAGCTACTCATATGATGTTTCTATGTTCCTATAAGTTATTAAAGTTATGATTATTTCAAGAATTTTGTGGAACTAGACTTAGCATCGATGGATTGGATGTCAGCGTGAACTATCTTCAAGGGTCCATACTCCTTTCCTCAAACTATGTGCCAACATAGGATTATGTTATACTCTTGCAATACTAGTGGATCCATTTAGTGTATTTCTTAATGAAATCCTTTTCGAAATTGGGTCATGTTCCCGTTAGGAAGGTTACATCATATGAAATTGGGTCATGTTCAAATAAGTTTGAAGTATGATTTGCCTTGGCAAGTAGACCACCTCTTTACTGATGAGGCGTAATCATCAGGATTCTAAGTCGTAGCTCACTTTTTTTTACTTCAAGCATTGATCATGCATGCCATATTGAGATTACACTTATCTATTATCTATAACTATGTATTTTTTTTTATATTGGCTATGTCTTGTTGTATTACATCCTACATACTTAGTACATTCAAATGTACTAACACATACTCTATACCTACATGATGTTACCATGTAGGAACCGAAGCACCTCTTGATCATCCTTCGCGTGGCTAGTCTTGGCATTTTGGGAGATAAGCTTTGGTGAGTTCTCAAGTTCGGGGACACTAGCTATATTACTCTTGTCATATGTTTTCTCTTTCTGTTGAAATATTAATACTATGAGGGTGAGCCCGGAAAGTATCTTGGCCCTCACCCAATCTATGTTTAGAGGTGTTTTTAGAACAATTGATGTATCTATGCTTTGAGCTTTGACTCTTTATACCTTATAAATGTTAAGACTTCCCTTTTTCCCTTATTTATGTTCTTGTTGTTGTTTGCTTTACTTTCGCAACTAAGAATGTGTACTTGATATGCTAAGAGGCTTGTTTGAGTTCCTTCGGGTTCCCATTTGCCGTGTCATGTCCAGGCCATCTGTTTGGATCATGACAGACATGCCCAATCACCACATTGAGGGGTGGGTACCTCGATCATCTTATTGAGGGAGGGGGGGTGACATGCCCAATCACCTTGTTGAGGGGTGGATACCTCAATCACCTTCCAAGGGGGTGACATACCTTGGATTCCAAGTAATAGTTTGCTTGATCTATGTTGATTATGATCTCTTTCTACGCAGGTATTATGTTCTATATAGGTTATATGATTTACAAGCATATTTTACTACAAGCATTAATCATGCATGCCATATTAATATTATACTTATCCATTGCTTATGATTATGCATTTTGGTTATATTGACTTATGTATTATTACATTGCATACTATGTACTTAGTACATTCAAATGTACTAATGCATACTCTATGCCAACATGATGTTACCATATAGGGACCAAAGCACCTCTCGATCATCCTTCACGTGGCTAGTTCGGTGCTTTGGAGATAAGATTTGGTGAGTCCTCAAGTTTGAGGACACCATCTATGCTACTCTTGTCATTTTGCTATTTCTTTATGTTGAATATTTGATGCTATGAGGGTGAGCCCAGAGAGTGTCTTGGGCCCCGCTCTATTCCATGTTAGAGGTGATGTTGGATAATTGATGTATTTATGCTATGCGTTTTGACTCTTGAATGTTTTATGATTATCAAAGACTTCCCTTAATCCCGCTTCCCTTGTTCATATCTCTTGTTGTTGTTATTTTACTTCTACGACAAAGGATGTGTGATTGATATGCTAAGCGGATTGTTTGGGGTTCCTTTGGGTTCCCCATTCGCCGTGTCACATCTAGGACCTAGGCTTGGGTCGTGACAAACTTGGTATCAGAGCACTAGATTGTTA
>DF358334.1:40721-61656 GCA_000787875.1 Solanum virginianum
ATCTCAAGATGGGTTATTACAAAAGTTCTATATTTTGATAGCACATCACCTATGATACTTATTAAATACCTATTATTTTGGTACTTATACTATACTCTACCTCTATTTTATTGATACAGGCCGAAGAACTAGATCTAGCATTGCTATTGAGTATTCAATTGCCAGATTTAGAGGAGAAGCTGAACAATCATACTTGTCTCCTTTTGTATCTAGTAAGTAGTCTTTCACTTTTACAACTAGTCTATTTATGTATATTATGGATCCACTCTTTGGCCTATACTATGTTAATAACTGTTATATACATGTGACTTTCACATTTTGGGAGGAATCTATTATTGTGTACATATATTTTGGCTTATTTTTATTTATCTCTTGGTTTTGTATCAAAATTATTCACTTTTGTCTAAGTTTTACCCTTAAACCTATAACTCCGTACTTTGAATTACGATTGACTTGTTTATCGATAGATTATAGTAGGTGTCATCTTGACTCAAGAAATTGGATCATGACAACTTGGTATTAGAGTCCAATCCACTGGTTTCACTAGTATAGAGCTTATGCCTAGTAAAGTCCCATGGATCAATGTGAAGAGGTCAGCCTCTTATCTTTGGGAGGCTATAGTGTGTTGTTAGGAATGTTCTTTTTTTTGTATGACTTTTGCACAACATGTATTTTATTGGTTATTAAAAATCTTTTTTTTTTGTTTCATTCTTTCATATGATGGCTCACATGTGTGGTTCAATAGCCAAGGGTGACCCTCTTGGAATAGCAAATAGAGCCCTAGCTAGGCATAAAAGCTAGATCACATGTCACATAAGGGTCATAAAGATGGAAAGAGGACTTTGGAGGTAGCAGTGGATCATCAGGTCAGTCATATCCCTCATTATTTGATAGGGCCAAGGATAGCCCAATAACCATCAACACTAGCTATGGCCCTTGACTCGAGGCAACCATCATCATCTTCTGAAAATGTAAAGGGGCATGCAATAGGCTTTAGCTCGATATCCAATAATGCTAGTCAACAGTGTCTCTAAAGGTCCAGCCACCAGTAGCTATCATCATCGCTCAACCCAACATTATTGAAGAAATGTTCAAGATACTTTCAACATTGTCACCACTAATATTTTCTAGAGATATCAAAGAAGTTGATCTCTAGAAAAGTTACTCATAAGTTTCTTACTACTAGTTATGACTGGCTTTATACTTTGGGGTTAGTAGAGTCTACAGGAGATGACTTTACAACATATCAACCAGATAGGCTAGCCTAATAATAGTGGTGTTCTTATTTAGAGGCTAGACTAATGTGGTTTCCACGGATAACTTAGACATAGTTTACTAAGGTATTCTTGGCTAGATTCATACCTTAGTGCATTAGAGATAAAATTTAAGACTAGTTCTTGAGGTTGGAGCAGGGATCTATGGCTATTTTAGAGTATGAAGTTAGGTTTCATGAGATCGTTCGATATTCCACTAAGGTACTACCTACCAAGGAAGAGAGAGTTTAATGTTTGTTAGAAGGTTGAGACACCATCTTTGGATTCAGATCTAGTCCATAGGGTTCAACGCGTTGCTCTTTTCTAAATATAGTTAACTACGCATGTACCATTGAGTAGCTTTGTCTTGACGACTAAGGGGTTAGTGATAAGAGTTCTAGGTAGGAGGGTAGCTTTAGTGAGATCCATTATAGGCCTAGGGACTCTTAATATAGGCCTCATCAATAATTTTAGCAGGATTTGTCGAGTCGACAAATTTGGTCCTTACTTTAGGCATCATAGGATGATCAATACAACTAGGTGATGCTAGCTTGAGTCATAGTCCAGAGGGTTCACAGTTAGGTGTTGAAGCTATGGTAGCCATCATTATATTACAAGCCAATCATCATAGGGTTGTTATGCCTATGAGAAGTTAGATTATTAGTGTAGAAACTTTTTTTTACTTAGTATAAACGCACTAGCTCCACAAACAACTATACCAACTCCCATAGTAGCATTTCTAGCCAGAAGTGAAGGCCAAGGTTAAGAACATATGGGTGGTCATTTGGGTACATAAAGTGGACCTCAAAGAGCTAGGTCAAGTAGTAAGGTTGATACTCACATAAAGGTGGACAATGCCATTTCCATTGCACTCTAATGAAGGTAGAGGTTGAGGCATCAAATGATGTCATTGAAATATAATTCTTTTATACTAATAGTCTACCTTAGCATTATTCAATCTAATATCTACTTTTCAAATTTATTTATGTATTTTGACCTCAATAGGTGATTCTTTGAATAGTAAATTAGGTGTATAGACCCTTCTTGGACTTTTCAATGGTTGAACACTTGGGATGAGCTTATATTGCCTTATATGTTAGATTTTGATATGCTTCTGGACTTGAACTAGTTATCCCCTCATTAGCGGTCTTGAATTGCTATACCAAAACCATTACCTAAGCCATTCTAGGTATACCACTCCTGATATGGTAGGGCTTGTATAAACACAAATCAATTGGGGTTGTTTCCTTTATTTAGGCCAAGAGGTTGGTAGCTAGAAGGTGCTTAATTATTTTGGCCTATATTCAGGATGTGATTAGAGAGGTTCCTTCTATTGATCCGCTTACTATTATTTTTGAGTTTGTGGATATGTTTTTTTTTTCACTGATCTACCTAGTCTTCTTCAAGAGCATGATATTAATTTTTCCATTGATTTGGAGCTGATCACTAAGCCTATTTGTATCCTACCTTATCAAATAGCCCTCGCCAAGCTTAATGAGCTTAGTGTTCAACTTTAGGATCTCTTTAATAAGCCTAATATATTATATTTGGGTGCCTCTATTCTATTTATATAGAAAAAGGATAGGTTTATGAAGATGTCTATTGATTAAAGGTAGCTGAATAAGGTTATGATGAAGAACTACTATCTTATACTTAAGATTGACAACATATTTGGTAAGGTTTAGGGTATCGTAGTTGTGACGACCTTTTGGGTCATTTCTATATTTCTATGACTTCTTTGTTGTTTGAGCTTTCATGTTGTGGCCTCAGACCTTTTATCGCTTATTGGGACTATTGGAATGGTGGTGGATGTCTTTGGTTGAGAGTTATGCAAATTTGTAAGTTAGCGAGGAGATGAAGTTGCCAAAATGAGATTTCTGATAAAATCTTGGTAAATAGCCACAGTATAGAATTCTGATAATTCCATTAGTTTCGAAATGACCAATTTGTGCTAGGAGAGTAGTTAGTTCAAGAATGGAGGTTTTCAGTGTGATTTTGAGCCACAAGTTGGAAAATGAGCTCAACTAAAAGCTAAAAAGTGTGTTTTTGTAAAAACCCAGGTAAATGAGCCCAAAATGGAAAACTGATGGCGTGGCCAGCTCCACAATGTAAAAAATGGTCTAAAATGACCTTTTGTCAGTTGTTAGGGTCATCCGGTTGCATTTTGACCCCCTTAGTTCTATTTAGCTAAATAAATCGAAAAGCAATGAGGTGCACATTTTTTCGTGTGATACCCCATTGGAAATTTAACTGCACTATTTGATCTAAAGAGTTGAAATTTGGGTGGTTACACTATTTGGTTTTGTCTAAAACGGACATTGAGAGCCTCAGGAATGGCCCGGAGTAGTTTTGAGCATTGTTGGTGCAAAACCAAAGATTTAACCCTCCACGTTCGCCAGAAGCCAAAAGGACAACCCTCTGCGTTTATGGGATCATGTCTATGTTTGCAGAGAGTTACCACCCATAACCTCTGCGTTCGTGGAGAAGAGTTGCAGCCTATATATACACAATGGTCAGCTTTGCGAACAACAACATTTCAAAACTTCAAAAGGTCATAACTTTAGCACTCCCATTTTGATGAATTAAAGGTCCACGTGCCTCAAATTTTCACGAGGAACGTCGTGGTAAAGTTGGTTTTCAAGATTTGATGTATAATTTGAGGTAAAATTTTAGTTTTAGCTATTGTTGCTCCTATTTTTGGTGAAAATTTTGTATGTTGACGTTATAACTGAATCTTGACGGAATTGGAATAAAATTTAGCTTAAGCTATTCTACGTTCCAAGAGGAAAGCAATAGTTAGCTGATGGCTATAGTTGTTTAGTTTTTGAGAATTTAGACTGAGAAAGTTTTGAAAAGAATATTTTTTTTGTAAAGTTTCAAATCACATTTTGGGATTTTTCTCAAACTTCTGAGGTCTGCTTAGGGCTGAATTTGTGGCTGTTGACTTAGGTTGTCGAGGGGAATGTTTCTTGGGATTTTGTTTGGAATTTCGTACATGGTTCATATTTTCCTGTTTTGGGCAATTTGGGGCTAATTCTACCCATTTCTCAAGTTCTATAGCCAATGTGACCATCTTAACCTCGTGAACTATGTTTTTAATAGCGAAGTAGTATCGAAAAGCTATTGGAGGAGAAAAGCTAAGCTATCAGTCTGAGCGTACTATTCAGGTGTTGATGGACATGCTTAGGGCTAGTGTGATTGATTTTAGGGCCCGATGAGACCAACACTTACCGTTGGTAGAGTTTGCATATAACATAATTACCATTCCTGCATCCAAATGGCACCATTTGAGGCTAAATATGGTCAGAGGTGTAGATCGCCCATTGGATGGTTTGAATTAAGTTCAATATATGTGTTAAGTGTGGATCTACTCAGAGATGCCATGAATCAGGTTTGTTTGATTCAGGATAGACAATTGCCGACTCAAAATTGCAAGAAGAGTTATGCTGATTGGATGACTAAGACTCTAGAGCTCTTTGTTTGTGACAGTGGTAGGATAAAAGTTTCACCCATGAAGGGTGTGTTGAGATTGGAAAGAGGCACAAGCTCAGTCCCAGATTTATTGGCCCATTTGAGATTTTAAGAAGAGTTTGTAAGGTGACCTATGAGTTGGCCTTACCACTAAGATTATCGTCAGTGCATCTTGTTTTTCATGTTTCTATGGTCTGCTAATATATTCCTGATGAGTCTCATGTGATCTCTTATGATTCAGTTGCGTTAGGTTTAGACTTATCTTATAAGGAGGAGCCATTAGCTATATCGGATGGGCAGGTTCAGAGATTGAGATCTAAAGATATATCTTGTGTGAAGGTTTAGTGGTGATACTATTCTGTTGATGAGATTACTTGGGAGTTGGAGTCTAACATCGAGGCCAGATATCCCAACCTTTTTGAGACTTTTGGTACTCTTCTTTCTCTTATGTTTGAGGATGAACATTCTTTTAAGTGGTGAATGATGTAATGACCTGGTTGGTCATTTTTGGCCTTATTTGTGAAGATTATCATTTTACCCTTTTGGTAAGCGACTTTGGGCCTATTTTGAACTATTTGTATTGCTGGAACTGAAATCCTGAGTTTTAAAAGTTGAAAAGATGAGTTTTGGCATTTTTTGAAACTTTAGTTGTTGAAAAAGTAAGTTTTTATACCATTCTGAGTTTTGGGTGTTGGATCAAAGATCTGTCGATTCCATTAGCTCTGGAACATCAACACTAGTCTATGAGAAGATACATAACTAAATTTGGAGTTGAAATGAAGTTTTTAGGCCCAAAGTTATGTTTTTAGTTGTTTTCGAAAACAAAATTTGAATTTGGTCAACATTCAGAGTTCTGAAGCTCAGATTGAAATTCTGATAGTTCTGTAGTTTTGAATAGTGAAACTAACGCTAGAAATGGTCATGTAATAATTTTTGGAGTTGCCAAGGACAGTGTGAATATTTTGAGTTTTAAACTAGTTTATACAAATTGCATGGGTAATTTTGGCGAGGAGGCCTTGAAATTGAATTCTGATGATTTTGTTGAGTCTGGATCGTTGTTTCTGGTATAGATATATTTGTGATTTGTGAAATTTTGATTTTGGATGAGTTTCATGTGCTTGTTCCAAGAGGGCTCAAATGGATGGTGGTAGATTGTCACAACCCAAGCCTAGGGCCTAACCTAACATGGTAAATGAGATTCCTAAAGGAATCTCAAACTAACCCCTTAACATTCAATCAAGAATTCGAGATATATCAAAGAAGAATACATGAGCTAAAGCATACACTTATCATTATTTCATATCATAAGGATGGTCATAGCATAAGAGGAGACCATAACATAAGAGTAAAAAAATTTGAAACTAGATCAATACAAAGGTCCGAATGATGCCTCTAACTCATAACATAAGATTGGGGCTCACATAGACCCTATCTTACCCTGAACATAATGAAAAGTTGTCCTCTAGAACATAGACATGACAAGAAAATAAGATAGAAGCTCTTGTCCTGGAAGCATGAGCACTTATCCAATCAAGATCATTAAAATATCTGGATCTAAACAAAAGGATGGATGATAAGATCACCTACACTTGCATTGTGATATAATACAGACATAGAGTATACATTAGTACACTTGACTAAGTATGTGGACATAATGTAATGAAGTCATATTAAAACCTGCATTGAAATGTTAGATGAGAAAGGGCATGTACATACAAAAGAGAAGTATATAGAAATATAATCATCCTAGGATGCCATGAAATATTATGATGCATGAATGTTATAATACATGAACATATATGCACAAAGTAGCCATTTACATAACCCCACATAGTGAGTCCAAAAGTAACCATATACAAAACCGCATATAATGGGTCCAAGAGTAACCATATATGTAACCCCACATAGTGGGTCTAAGAGTAACTATATATGCAATCCCACATAGTGGGTCCAAGAGTGACTATATATGTAACCCCATATAATGGGTCCAAGAGTAACCATATATAGCCTCACATAGTGGGTCTAAGGGCCTTCTGTGCTAGGTCATCATCCACGAAATACATAGTATATATATGCATAGGATCATACTAGTTATAAGATTATAGTAAGTCATTTCATAGTTAACGTTCTGCATATTTGGGCTAAAAAGGTAAATTGTAATTCAAAACATGCTTACATGCATTAGAATAGCCTATTCATAACTTATACATAATGGGGTATGCACATCCTTAGATGCTTATAGCCAAATCATAGTCATCATAGCAATCATAATCATGTCATAACCATACTTGCCTTGAAACCATGTTCAAAACCATAATTGATAACCAAATCCATATCAAAACCTCATGAAAAACCTTGTTCATACATGCTCGTGACATAAGAAGTGAGAGTAAAGCATGGTTCATGAACTTTATACTTAAAACATAATAATATGATAGAAACATGCATAATCCATGAAGAAATAAACATCTGAATTGTAGTTAAGCTTACCCACACATGAAATGATAGTTTAAAGAAACATGCAAGTTCATACTTCATGGTAACTATGTAAATCATTTGAATAAAACTTAATTCATGTTTAAATAATTATTTAGTAATGATTATATCATAATTCCATCAATTTGAAGTCTAAACATGAAAACCACACTTAGATCATACTTTAAAGTTCATGAAAGAGATGAAAGAGATCTTCGGCTCCATGGTTGGACTGAAACAAAGAAAGAATCCTACACACCTTGCTTAGGAAGATGAACTTGAGATGAAATTAACTTACTCTTGGAACCCCAATTTAATCCTAGCTTGAATCCTTGCAGATGAGACTTAGAGAGTGTTTTCAAAGTTAGAATTTGAGAGACTACTTGTTAGGCTTGAATGAAGTATTAGGAATTTCTTAGGGGCTGACTTAGGAGTGTAAAGGAGCGAATAAAAGTCCCAAAAGGCCTTGGAATGGGGGAAAATTTCCTAAAATACCTTAATGAAATGAAGCCTAAAAATGGTGATGGTGCACTTCACGATACACTCTTCAAGCTATGGTGTACCTCACCAGCCATAAAGGAATCTGTGGTGGTGCACTTAAGCCAAAAACTTAAGGGCCTTTTGAAAGGTCCCTCTACTAAACACACCACAGGTCATAGTTTGCACAATTAGCCATGGTGTGCTTTGTGGTGGGCATATCCTCTAGAAAGCCTCAATATATTAAGGAACCAAGGCCACCTCCATGGTGCACTTCATAGTCCATGGAGTGCTTCTTAGAGGGTACCAAGCCAAAAGCCATCTGTAATAATTTTTCAAGCAATATTATGACCTTACGAGGTTCTGGTCCTTACATAGATTATCCCACTAAAAGGTTGGTGTCCATGGCAAATACTAAGGTGGAAAAAAGCAAGTGAGCGAATGGTTAACCAATACCTCTTATTCTAGGTTCAAGAAGAAAAAAGGTCCAATCCTAAACCACAAGAAGGTTGGGGTGCACAAGCTTCTCCTAATTGTGCAAAGTGTGAAAGGTTGGCTCAAATACATGCTTCAAATATGGCAGCCTATCCATCATGTAAGTGATTGTAGGAGTAGTGGTGCACAACCTCAAGGCCAAGGTGGACAAGCGCAAGGTGCTCTAAGGGCCAATAGGTTCTATACTTTACATACCTGCCAAGAAATAGAAGAAGCCCCGGTATGGTTACCCGTGTGCTAAACATTTATGTAGAAGAAGCCTTGATGTGGGTTACCTGTATGCTAAAAATTTAGAATTTTGATGCATATGCATTGATAGACCTAGGACCAAGTTTGTCCACTATAAACCCATTTCTTGTAAATAGATTCCATGCATGTCCCAAGGTCCTAGTTGAGCCCTTCGAGGTTTGATACCCGTAAGAGAGTCCTATTGCACAAAGAGTCTATAAAGATTATCCCATGTTCATTATGCATAAAGTTGTACCTTGTGACTTAGTAGATCTTTCTATGGTCCATTTTAATGTCATATGTACGATGGATTGGTTTCATGCTTCTTATGCTTCCATAGATTGTCTAACTTGTAGAATCAAATTTTAATTCCCAAATGAGTCTACTTTTGAGTTGAAGGTTTGCAATTATACATGTAAAGGTTGATTTGTCTCCTAATTCAAGGCCCATAAAATATTTTCAAAGAGGTGTATTCATCATCTAGTACAGGTTACCGATGTCACATCCAAGATTACCTCTCTTGAGTTGGTCCCTATTGTACATGAGTTTTCAAAGAGTTATCCAGTGTTCCTCCTGAAAGGAAAATAGACTTTAGGATAGATCTCATGCCTGATACTCAACCTATCTCAATCCCTCCGTACCAAATGTCCTTAGAGAAGTTAAAGAAACTAAAGGAGCAATTGAAGGACTTACTAAAGAAAGATTTTATTAGACCTAGTCGATCTCCATGGGATGCACATGTATTCTTTGTAAGGGAGAAAGATGGATCACTCCGAATGTGCATAGATTATCGACAACTTAACAAAGTGACCATAAAGAGAAAGTATCGCCTTCCAAGAATAGACAATTTATTTAATCAATTGCAAGGGGCTAGACATTTCTCTAAGATTGACCTTTGGTCTAAATATCACCAATTAAGCGTGAGAGAGTCTAAAATTCCCAAGATGATTTTCTAGACAAGGTATGGATATTTTGAGTTTGTGGTGATTTTTTTGACTTAACCAATCCACCTACAATATTTGTGGATCTCATGAATAAGGTATTCAAACCCTACCTTGACATGCATGTCAAAGTGTTCATTGATAATATTTCAGACTATTTCTGGAGTGAAGAGGAGCATAAGAAGCAATTGAGGCTGGTGTCACAAAATTTGAGGAATGAGAAATTGTTTGCCAAATTCAGCAAATGTAAGTTTTTGTTGAAAGTGGTTGTATTCCTTAGGCATGTTATGTTGGGTGATGGTATTAAAGTTAATCCCATAAGATAGATGTAACACCTCTCACGCACCTCGAAAAATACCCTATAATGTATTTCTTAGATATCATAAAATCCATGCATGATTTTGTAAATCCGACTTCATATTCAGTTTAAGGGGGCAAAATTATGTAGGAAAGGAGTATCTTTGACTTTTAGATAACCCGTAGAGAAAAATAATTCTTTGGGTGATTCAGGGCATAACTAGAAATGTATATGATCAGTCCACATCACGGACTTGTCGCCCACTAGTGTAAAAATAGCCTAAACCCATTCCTGGGCCAAAATAGGGGAAAATTAAACTTTGCATGAAAATGTACTACTCTGTAACAAGTCCACGTCGCGAACTTATCGTGCACTAGTTTAAAAAGTTCCTTAATTTCCTATTTTCACTTAAAGGCAATTGGGTAATAATCCAATACCTATATATATGGGAATACCTTGCTCTTTAGCCATTTTTAAGCCCTAAAATACTCAAAAATCCTCCCAAAAGTCCTCCTAATTCCTCATAATTCCCTCATCTAAATCCAAGAAATTTCAAGAAATTACTTTGGATTTCAAGAACCCAATTGAAGTTTCAAGTCTTCCTCAAACCTTTCTTCAAGAAAACTCTAAGATTAAGGTATGTGGGTTTCATTCATGGGATTTCTTCCACCCATGAAGCCAATCCTTCTGCTTTACAAAATTTCATAGATTTTAAGGTTGAATACTTTATAGGTAAATCTTACTATGCATTGTATACATGATTGAAGTTTTAAATTCTTCAAGTAATGATTTGATTATGCTTGAATACCATTGGGGTTTGATATTATGATGGATTTTATCATACTAGAGCCATGCACCTTATGATTCCATGAAAGCTATGAAGAACTTATGAATTTTAGTTGAATTTCATGATACCCAAATTGGGGTTTTTACTACAATATTGGTGGGTTGACTTGAACGACTTTCAAATGAATTGATTTTACTTCTCCTATATCTTATACTCTTGAATTAAATGATTTTAAGCATAAACACACATATCCACCTTGATTTGATGAAAGTTATGTGACAAATCTCTTAAATTGATAAAGGCCTTAGGGCAAGGCATATGAATTATGAATATTGCAAATATTGAAGGGTTATTATGCATGATGGTTTAGTGAGTTACTCTTATGATGCTACCATGAGTTATGAAATTATGTAAGTTATGAATATTTATATGAATTAAGTATTCGGTGGGATTGTCGACCTAGCACCGAGAGGAACTTGGATAGTAGCCATTGTCCCATAACTATTTGCCACCACAGGGTATTGTGTGATATCTACCGAAAAGGTCATAACATAAGGTAAATTACAATGTAATCCCTACCGAAAAGATTGTATCATAAGGTAAGGACATATCTTAATACTTACTAAAAAGACCATGCTGTAAGGTAAACATATCTTGTGACACCTATCAAAAAAGCTATGCCACAAGGTAAGGATATCTTGTGACACCTTCCAAAAAGGTCATCTTCTAAGGTAAAGGATATTTGACAACATTCTTCAAAGAGGTTATATCGTAAGGTGAGTGGATGGTTTACCATAGCAAAATAGACCATTCCTTTTTTTGTGTGGAGTGAACACCTGGATTCTAAGTAGTAGTTCACTTGGTCTTATTTATCGGTTATGGTCCCTTCCAACCTATATATGATATTTCATATGATTTAATTATCCTTCATGCACGTATTGGCTAAAGCATTGATCATTCATGTTATATTGTGCTTATATCCAATCACTAGTAATATGCATATTATTTAATTGTGGATTATGCTCCCTTATTACATAGCACCCTGCATACTTAGTACATTCCAAGAACTAACACATACTTTTTGCCTACATGATCTAACCATGTAACGATCGGAGCTCCTATCCATTCTCCTCTTCCACGTGGCTAGCCAGATCATTTGAAGATTGTTATTGGTGAGTCCTCCACTCTGAGGACAATATCCACCTTACTTTCATGCTTTTGTTAAGACTTGACTATTTTTTGGTACATCTGTAATGACCCTCTGGGTCATTTATATGATTTTTATGTTATTACATTGATTTGAGCAAGTGTATAGTGACCTCAGATCTATTAGGGTGATTATTGATTGGATTATTGGGGAGTTATTTGAAATTAATAGTTAATCGAAAAGTTATACACATAAAATGAGTTTTTAGGTAAGTCCTAGTAAACGATCCTGGAATGGAATTCTGACGATTCCACTAGCTCCGGAATGGTCTAATTAGTCTAGGAGCATGTTCGGTACAATTATATCATGAATTGCTAATTTAGCCATCGAAACTAGTTAATAGTTGACTCAATCAACACCTTAGGGAACCGTTCCCCAGATGAAAATTTTGATAGAGTGGTTAGCTCCGTAACGTCAATTTTGGTCTAGGGAAACCCTTCATTTGATGCCAAGGACATCCAGATGTGGTTCGACCCCTAGGGGCTTTTCGTTAAAAGTTGTTGATAAGAAATAGGGCCCAAATATTTTTGAAGGAAGCTCCTTTAGAAATTTTGATCACACCGTTGGATCTGAAACGTAAAAATCTACAGAGTTACACAGTTCATTTGTAGAAATCGAAGTCTGAACGAGCCCAAAACAATGAAAATAGATTGAAGGAAGAATGAAAAGAGAAAGGGACACATGGCATATATTTGGGGGATGCCATGTGGTGTAGCCAGGCACTGCCATGTGGCAGAAATATCTCAGCTACTGTGCATCTATTTTTATATACATAAGTTCCAGGAAGTTATATATATATATATTATATTCCTCTTAACTTTGTACTACGATTTCAAGCTTATTTTTCTTTCGATTTGGGTGATTCAAAAGGCTACGTGACTCAATTTTTTGCAAGTAAAATTATGGTGAAGTCGGATTCAGGATTTGACATATATTGAGAGATAAATCTTTGCTTTTTCTTTGTTGATAATTAGGAATGAGTGAAAACTTTACATTGCAATATCTCCGTTATTTCTTAATAGAATTAAGTGAAACTTGTGTCTAAATTGTTCTACGATCTGAGAGGAATACAGTAGTATGCTGGATATTCACTGATTTTCTCCAGTAAAAGAATATTTTCCCTGTAAAGTTTTTAGCTTCATCTTTGGGCATTTTTTTGGTCTTCTGTGGTCCATTTTGGGCCAAATTTTTTGTTATGAACTTGGGATGATGTGGGAATTATTTTATGAGAATTAGTTTAGTATTTCTAACATGGGCCTTAATTTTTCCCATTTTAGTCTTAATTGATGTAATTTCATCCGTTTCTTGAGATTTTACAGTCAAACTAACCATAATGATCTTGTGACTATGTTTCGATAGCCAAGCAATATCAGAGTGCATTTCAAAGGGGAAAAGCTTGGTCGGGGTGATTCGTAGAAAGAGACGTCAGATGTCAGGTAGGCTAGACTTTCTCTAAACTCTAGACTGAGTTGAAATATTTGCATACTCGAGTTAGAATGTATAGAAGTGTGCTGTTTATGAATTGAGATGTGGAGTATATGTTGTTTATGGCTGGATGTGATTTGTGTGTTTTGTGTATACAATGTTATGGGATGGTAGTTGTTGTATTGAGGGTTGTGTCGATTGTAGTTGTTATATTACCTGAATTCTTACATTATATGACTACAAAAGGGCCTGAAAGGGGTTGGTTGGAGTTGTGAACATATGACAGGTATGTACACTAAGCTTAACTCTTGCTTGTATGTGTGTGGTCTGAGGCTACCGGAATATACTAACTATTGAGGTTGACCATGATTACATGCTACCCTGTGCTCTAAATCTAGTATCTATATCTGGTTCATATGTATATGCATCATATAGTTACAGTTATCTATATCATTACAAAGTAGTTTTGGTGGAATTTTCCTAATTTAGCATGATTCTGTGTTGCCCTGTGATTTCTGTGATTATGTATAATGTGGTTATTTGTTATGTACTTGTGCCACTTGTTTATGGCTGGAGAAACACACTATGCTTTGGAAATGATTATAGTTGCCCTTCTAAGTGAGCCGTGTGATCTCTGATACGAGATGTGCTACTACTGAGCCACTAGTAGATTAGAGATGGGAGTG
The DNA here is from genome assembly GCA_000787875.1 of Solanum virginianum. Lineage (NCBI taxonomy): Eukaryota > Viridiplantae > Streptophyta > Magnoliopsida > Solanales > Solanaceae > Solanum > Solanum virginianum. The sequence goes on from DF358334.1 coordinate 54,465, forward strand.
TGACCCTGATAGTAAAGTTTAGGTTATGTCCTATGGGCTTCTTAGGCCATTTATGAGGAGACACAAGATGTATGGGTTAGTCTTGGGAACTAGCACCCTATTTAGAGAAGGGCACATTACCAGTGGGATGACACATGTTTACCTTAGGTGAAATCCTTGATAGCAGTTGGGTTGCAATATGATTCTAGGTAGGTGACATCATTTTGATTATCTAGCCTTTTAGACCTTAGCTTAGGTTATACCGACGCTGCCCTTTGAGTTTCATTACATAGAAAAGGGACTTGGTAAGGCCGAATATGAGCCCGAATCTAAGATAGGCATATATACTGACTTGATGTGCACCTGTATGAGTGTGTATTGCTTTTTGCTACAGAGATATGCGAACTGGGAGATTGTACATTGATTCTATGCCATACCATGACTTGACTACGAGCATACTATAATTCTACTAGGCCTATCTATTAGGGACACCTATGATATCCCTATTATTATTACACTTTTATTTCCATTACCTACGGTGGCTAGATTGTAGCATGGTTGCCTACTAAGCCTATTTCTATTCCAATTATTAAGGTCTACCACTGTTATGCTAATATTAGCTGCTAATCTGAGTTCCCTGCATACCTTGGGAATGAGTTGCATATTATGACTTGGGAAAGATGATATGATTGGGGGATCCGTATCCGATTAGAGAGAGAGGGAGCTAGCATGGGTAGTCTGATACTGGTGTACATCATATTTGAGAGGCTGACTATCAATCGTACCCCTGGCTACACCTTATGCCTATATGTTATACTTTGAGACCTAGATGACACACTTTGTTGTTCAAGTCTCTGATGGTCACGTCCGAGTATCTAGACCCAGGTGACAGTCCTTGTGGTCCTAGTCTTTGATGGTCACATCCGAGTGTCTGAGATCGCGGTGTTGATTCTAAAAGGGTCCAAGCATTGGTAGTTCCTTTAGGCCTAGAGCCCCGTTGATTAGTATTATGTTGGGCGGGACCCCATGATTAATACACTGATAATGAGATATTATTGATTATGATAGGGGAATTCTTTCTCCTATGGGGGATACGCCCCACCTTTACAATGGCCCTGGCTAACTACCCAACTGGAGGCCAGGTTAGAAGACCCTGAAGTTAGAGTCCTCGGGTGATATCAAGGGTTCGAGTCCCCATGTAATACTTCTTCTAATGGGTCGAGGACCCTTTTACTGCTGTGACGTTAGGGTCAGGGGCCTAATTACTTACCGATGGATCCACTCACCTATTCATACCTTTATTGTGTGGGTATGGGTTATGGGGGCTCGTGGGGTGTTCAAGCTTAGATACTAGGGTTTTACATATATGTATAGCTGGCCCTTGTTCTGATTATGTGGAGAGTTGTGTTCTATGATGGTTCTATAAGATTTATGATGGTTCTAAGAGATTTTATTATTATTTGTCGGCATAATTATTGTGCGCTGGATGTACCTTCTATGCTTATGGGGGCCTAATTTTTGTATAGGCATAGATACTAGGGTCTTGCACCCATATATAACTCAGTGGAGGAGCTATTGCGGTATGAGTCTATGCAGTTTTTGTCAGTGGTATCAATGTCTATCACTTGGGTTGGTTTAGTTGTTAGTGACACGTTCACTAAAAAGAATCCCTTTGTACTCGAAAAAAATTACAAAATTCAAAACATAAAGGGGTAGAATCCCTATTTTTACATTGGATCATTAGTGGTTTGAAGGTTTCCAAACATGCCTATGCCTTGATCTGAGTTCATTTTGCTACACTACTGCAGTTTTCTTTACATTTAGGCTTTATATATGCTTACTATTTCACTCGGTTGGCCGATGATTCCTACTGGGGACTTTTTAGTATTCAACCCTACATTTGCATCTTCCCGTGGTGCAGGTCCAAGTACGAGCTATGATAGATAAATTGGGGAACTTTGAGAGCGTTTAGGAGACTTTTGATAAGCACCGGTAGCTCTGGATTTTTCACGATCTCCTTCTTGTTTGATAGTCGTCCTTTGCATTCGAACATCAGCCTTGTACAGTAGAGCTTGGTATTTGTAGGTGTACTCCTAATTTTGTATATTGTTATGATTATCAATATAAGTATATGATATGCCCTCGTGTCTATTGTAGCTCTACACAGTTGACTTCCAGGTTCTGGGTAGGTTTTGACATATATGTTATTACTACATCGATTTGGTTCGAACTAGGGAGCTAGGAAAAGTGCCCTTGGGTTGGAAATTGGCTTTCCTGTAGATGGGACCTAGAAGGTGCCATCATGACTAGGACCGAGTTGTTACAAGGTGGTATCAAAGCTTAAGGTTTACGGGTCTCATCTGTACAAAGCTAGCGTCTAGTAAAGTCCTGTGGATGGTGCAGAGACGTTTGTGGCTTATCTCCAAGAGGCTACGAGATGATAAGGAACTTTTCTGTGTTGTTGATTCTGCTGTGCGTCTTGTCAATAGTTTTATGATTTCTGAGAATTTTGCTCCGTTTGTCCCTTTGCATAGATGTAGCATAGAGGGCAGACTCCCGATAAGGGAGGTATTATATCATCAGTCCCAGTAGATGGCAGCCTCCATAGCTCGTTAAGTAGAGGCTAGATGCCCTCAAGTTGTAATAGCCAGATAAATAGGCTTACAAGCATTAAGAATGTAGAAGGGCGTCAGAAGTAGGGTTCATGATTAGTACTTGATTATAGGTGGCTATGTATTATGCTGTGAGAGATGTTGAGGTAAGGCTAAGCATTGGTGCCTTCTAGGTATCCGTATTCGATTATTTACCTACTAGTTTGCCCTGTTGGATTTTCTGATATTGATGAGTATGTGTACTTAGTGAGATTCTGAGAAGTTTTCGCCTATGTTACGATTATACCCTATTGGTGTCTGAATATAAGCCAAACCCTGTGATTTATACATATGATTGTTTTGATGCTTACCTACTAGCATGGGTAGTCTGATACTGGTGTACATCATATTTGAGAGGCTGACTATCAATCGTACCCCTGGCTACACCTTATGCCTATATGGTTACAATTTTGTTGTGATGATTGTTTATATGCGATCTCCTGATTTTTGGGTGACTGGACTTAATGTTATAGTTGGAAGCTTAGTTGTTTCATCTATTGTTGTATCGAGTATTATTTCATTATCAGTTGAGTTGTCGGCCCCTCTGCCCTAGGAATTGGTTATGATTGTTAGCCAACTGGGATTGGGTTATTCAAATTCCTGGCTATGCTTTCTAGTAGGGATGTTGATCACCTGGTTGGGTTGATGTATATTGAGTTATGGTTTCATATTGTTACTTGTATTACTTAGCTTATCGCCCATTAAAGTATGAGTTCTGTGGTTCTTTTATCCTAGGTTAGATATTAAGGTAGTGGAAGGTACCTTTTATTAGTGGGGGATTAAGTATGATGATTCTTCAGGATTGTGATACGTGGGTCGAGTGATATTATCAGATGGCCTCAATTTTGATATTGCCCTGGGGGCGGATTGACTTGTTTTATTATGTGGTTGCCAATGTCACACTTTAGATGGCTGGTTTGAGCCTACAATATAGGGCCTGCATGGTATAGACTTGTTACAGGAAACCTTAGCCAAGGTTTGGAGTGGTCGAGATAGATTGAGGACATCTCCGAGTCGACACCCGAGGTTTTACGGACCATAGACACCTATATGTATAGTTTGAGATTTGGGACCGAGCGGTTGATGATGTTCACACTCCAATAAGAAAGTAGTTGTTGTCAGTAATTAACCTAACCAGAGGTTAGAGTCAAATCCACAGGGACTATGGGGCTTGACTATGGAGATCCTCTACCAATAATTTCAAGCATTGATTAATAAAATTTCTAACTTAGGGGAGTGGGGGGTTTTGTGATTTAATAGCAAAACTAAAAATAAACACTATCGTAAATATGTGGGAAGACACTTAAATTTAGGGATAATTTGGGATTGTGTTCCCCATGTTTCATTGACGCAATTACCCTAGACAACATAATTCTAATTGGAAATTCGCATACAGGATGGTAACTTAGGTTCTTCCAGCCCTCTTGTGAAGGTAGAGGTCGAATTTCACCATGATGCATAGTCGACAACCATGGTGTGCCAACTAACCGTTATCCATTGTCCCAGCCAACCTCCCCTTGGTCAGGTTTGGTTGATTTGACGAGAACACATCAATTGAATCCTGTCATTTACTTCCCTTTTCCTATTCGTCACTACCTTAGTAGGGATCATGATAGTAGGCGGGGTTTGATGTTGGCCACCACCAAACAACAATCAAAATGAAGGGAAATAAATAATATATGCAAAACCCCAATCAAAGAAATGCACAAAGTCTAGGTTATTTCAAGTCAACTACTCATGATTTCCACAACCCCAAGTTGTGGGTTCTTAGCTACTCATGGCTAAGGCAAAATCAATAACAATGCAAATAAAAGACATAGTTGAGAGTTTACCCAAAACGGTGCTTAGCTACACTTGGCTAAGGCAAAATCAACAGCAATGCAAATAGAAGACATAGTTAGAGCTTACCCAAAACAATAAAGAGTAAAAATACCACAAATTACAAACCATAAGCTTGGATTAATGGAGAATGAGTACAATGTGTGTTTTGCACCCTAAAAGTGGGTCTTCAAATTAAAAATCAGAATCTACAATAAACCCTAGAAAAACCCTAAGTATATTCAAGGGAGAATATTCAAAGTGTTCTCTAAATATCCAATGTATCAACTCTCTAGTCTAAACCCTATCATTAAGTGTTTATACTATTTACAATTTAACCCTTAAAATTAAATAGAAAAGATAGACGACAGCAGGTACGTTGCACAGGTATGATTCGTAGGGTAACCTACAAGTCGTAGTTGAGATTTTGTAGTAGGCACTTTGCATTTTGGACTTGACTGTTACGATCCATAGGTACGAGTCGTTGCTTAGGCTAGGACTCATATACTCCTCTGGTAGTTTAGGCCTTCAGTTCTTGGTCCAAACTTTTAGCTCTCTGTTTCTTGCTACGAGCCCACCTATATGAGTCGTAGTGAGACCTACGACTCGTAGAGTGGCCTCGTAGGGCTGACCTCAACTTAGCAGATTTTTTATTTTTGCTCACTATTTCCTCCTACAAGATCACCTTACGACTCGTAGCTCAGGCTATGACTGGTAGGAAGGCTCATATGTCCTGCACTTCAGCAAAATCTACAATTTTTTCCCAAAATCATGCTAACCTATCTTTTCTGCAATAACAACATAAAAATACATAAAATTCATAAAAAGTCCCATTAAGAACTCTCAAAATCTCTTATTTTAGGCCCCAAATGTGTTGTATTTTGATAGCACATCGACACCCTCAAATTAGAACTGTTACTTGTCCTCAAGCGACGACTCAATCTAAACAGACAATGAGAAACACATAGTAGCTACTCTAATGGCATATACATCACTTAAATACAATTCAAGTACCCAATTCTCACTTTTAAAACCTAATTGAAGAGTTGCTAAGCAAACCAAAACATAAAGATGTATCCGGCTCACTTAACTACAATTCAAGTACCCAACTCTCACTTTTAAAACCTGATTACAAAGATACTAGCAAACCAAAACATAAAGATGTATCCAGCAATCCAACTATGACAAATGAAGAAGTATCAACAATCCACAATCACTGAATTTGTCATATACCAATCATGCAGGTGCAAATGCCCTCACAGAAAAGAAGTCGTTCTTTCTCACCCAAAGTGCATTTAAAGTTTGGGAACTGTGCAAGCATTCTCACTCTCACCAATAAAATTCATACGAAATGACTAACACCATAGGCTTGCCTCTATACTCAACTCTGGACTGATGACAAAGTGGATTCAGATCACTTGAGGACTTAATGGCTTGTAACATAGGCTCATGGGGCTTTGGTATGGCATTTTAGGCAAGTAATGACTAAAATCTATCCTTTAACCATGTTTTTCAACACTCTTACCTCTATATTCAACCATTTTGATTAAATCTGCCCTTATTTTCCCTTTTTCAAGCTTTTCCCGAGTGTTTTCTTTCTCTTTTCCAGTTGTGCCTCATTTTGAACTCATTTTTGCTATTTTCTTTAATCCAAGGCAACTTTTCTTTTCTTTTCTTTCACCCGGCACATGACTTCTTCATTTCTTCCTTTCTTTCCAAATTAACCACCTTATCTTCATTACTTTACCACAATAAGGGACACCCTCAACTTAGGCTTTTAGCCTGAGGTGAAGCACACAATATCTATTCTCCTCATTTTCATTATTTTACCACAACAAAGGCCACCCTCAACTTAGGTTTTTGGCTTGAGGTAAAGTATACAATATCAATTCCCTAAACCAGGGGCACTATTCATAGCTACCCTTAACTTAGGCTTTTAACCTCAATCAAGGTTCACATGTTCAAGGATAGACCAGGGCCAATATCAAGGTATTTCATAAAACAAGTCTAGGCTAATTAGATGTCAAGAAAGAATAGGTACCTGAAAAGCTCAAACAATTGGAACAAGGGATAAACTATCACATATGGTAGGTTATTTAGGCAAAAGTGGACTTTACTAAAAGAACAATGGCCTAAGATCCTTTCCCAATCCAACAAAATCACTAGTCCAATCTTAGAGTAACAAGGCAAGTTTTAAGTCCATACATAATACATGAATGCGACAAATTAAGCTCACACACACATGGCATCGCATATACAATCAAGTATAGACTCACAGGTCATGTTTTAAGCATCAACTTGCCTTCTCATTATCAGAACAACATTATCAGATAATCATATGTATGATTGCAAGAATAACCAACAATCTCAAAATTTTGAGAGTACCGAATTTTCAAATATTCAAAAAGCATTTAAAAACCATATATATATACCCAAAGATAATACTACTATATATCTATAAATTATCTACACTACCTAAATATGCCAGTTCAACAGAAATTAAAATATCCACAAGGAAAAAGAATCACCGCAAGAAAATCTTAGGATAAAAAATAGGGGATGTTATGAACTTGAGGTTACTCAGACTTCACCCTAATCCATAATTTTCCACACCCCACCAAAATAAGATACTTAGTCCTCAAAGTAAAGACATATATTAAAAACAAATATCCAAAACATATATATATATATATATATATATATATATATATATATACTAAAAACAAACATATCAAAAACAAACA
>DF358334.1:61689-81329 GCA_000787875.1 Solanum virginianum
ACATATATTTATATATATATATATATATATATATATATATACTAAAAACCAACATTTCAAAACCAAACATCCAAACATAATTAACAACAACATTCAAGACAAAACATTTAAAAGTATCCAAAACAACAACAAAAAGAAGATATTGTCTGAAATAAGGAACAAACTATCCATAGATAGCAAGTAAGGGCTGGGGTCAAAATATCAAACACTTGGTGCTCAAGCACCGACATCTGTCTGGTCTTGGGGGTCTTGAGCCACGATCTCCTCATCTATAGTCTAGGCTGTAGCTCCATGTGAACTACTCTCTCCCTGTGCTATCCGTTGCTCCTATCCCTTTGTATAGCTGCTAGAGCTACGGACTCTAGCACCACCTTATTCGATATCGGTTCCTCCTCTAGTGTTGTTGCCTCATCGTCAGTCCTAGGCCTCTTCTAGCTCACCGCTGGGTCCTCACTCTCGAGGGGACTCTTCCCATGGGCATGTGGGCAGTCCTTGAATAAGTCGAATATATCATCACGCACCGATACACCTCCGGGATTAGTATCAGGGCCGCTAACATCTTCAACAAGTTAGCCTTGAACTTGGCCAACTCTTCTGTCACTGCACTCATATCAGCAGATCGAGCATCCACGAGCCATTTTTGGATCCTCTCCTCAAAGGCATCTACTCGGGCATCTACTACTCTAACTCTCTTCTTGATCATGTCACAAGTAAATGCCTTTGCCCTCTCCTTTGAGGCCTAGACCATATAATTGATCCATGATTTGATTTGGCTAGCTAATCGCTGCAACTAGAACTCTGTTGTGGCTACCCTACGCACCAATGCTTGAAAAGGCAATATCAGATATAATATAATCAACCTATGTACTGGAAGGTACTGGTGTAGGTGTGTTGGAAGATGGCATCGGCTCGATCTCAACAGCTGGAGATGGGCTTGAATTAGCTGGAGTAGTACTGGTGGTGGCTGAGGTCTGCTCTTGAGACTGGGGCTTAACGGGGAATGGCTCTAGGATGGGAGGAGAAGCTGCTCTCTATAGGGCCACCAGGTTCTCATCAGCCTTGATCAGGCTGGGATCAATGGTGCGCAGGGCCTCTACATGTTGATCCAACTGGAGAGAAACATGTAGCCCGACTATATTTCATAATCAATGTATCAAGATTGGAAAAGGTAATATAGTATGGATACGAATTACTGACTCCTAGATCTGTTCTACTATAATACAAGCCCAGTCAATCTTATAGCCAGCCAGAATGCTAGCTAATAGCATCACTCTCTCCAATGTAACCATAGTATCGTAAATGTGGGTTTGATTTGCCAACGAATAATGGACCACCAAAACTTTACCCGAAAGGAGAGGTGGGACTTCAAAATAGGATCGGCGTGGTTAGTGGCCCACATAAGCTCAGCATCTGCCTCACATATTTAGCCTATTATACACCTTAGGAGCTCTGTTTTCAAACCAACATCCTTCTCATTCACCGCTTTCCTCATCTTTGAAATCTAGTTATCATATTTGGCAGTGGAATAGGGAGCTCTGTAGGTTGGTCCAAACTATATCCTTGCGATAGTTTCTTCTGAAATGTCAACAATCTTACCCCAAACTAGGACCTTACACAACCATGGCTACTTAATTGCTTTCTTATTTCTAGGATGGTCCCTGCGAATGGTAGCATAATAGGATACGTAGAATTCCCAGACTAAATATGAGGCGTACTTGCCCAACCTTTGTGAAAGCCACCCTAGCCTATAGTGATCGATCACAGCCTCCAAGTTCAGCATACTGTGCATCCCTAAGTACTTGAGCTTCACCACCTAATGGAATTGTCAGATTGATTTCCCCTGAGCTTTTAGTTACATCCCCTTATCATAAATCTCTTTTATGCCTGGTACGCACCATCTCGTCTTTTGGGGGTCTGTGAACGTGATAGTATAAGTAGGATCAACCGTCTATTGGGATGCAGTCTTCTTAGGCTGGGTCTGTGATGCCTCAATAGAGTCTGACTCAGAAAGTGAGAGGCCATCATCTGATACTTCTTCAATACCCTCCTCTTCAGACTAGGAGGGACTAGTGACTTCTATTGGGGCTCTGGATGCCTAAGACCTTGTCAATGATACATTTTCTTCAAGATCAATGTGCACATTCATCTCCTTAATTGACTCTTCTGACTAAGCATCATCTGACGTTTCATCTATTAGTTGGTGTCTCAAAATTATGGCAGTGTCCTTTTGACCTCTTGGAGGCATTGTACCTACAAATTTACCAAATACCATACACTGAGCCCCAAGATATTTGATCCAGAAGGGATTCACACCAAATAATCAAACAAACAATAACAAAACCACTAAATTAAATACACTGAACTAGTTGCAGGTCTGCAGGTACGAGGCGTAGGTACGGCTCCTAGGGTAAGCTACGAGTATATAATAGCCTCGTAGTGCAAAGGTGCCTAAGACAATACCATTCTGATCATAGCTACGAGGCTCAGATACGACTCATAGGTTGAACTACGAGTCATATTCTGGACTCATAGTAGGAAGCAGAATAAAATTCAAAATAGGACAAGTCATACGAGCCCCTCACTACAATTTATAGTAGATGCTACGAGTCATAGGTGGGTCTCATATGGTAAGTGTTAAGGAACCATAGGTGAATGATGCCTCCTATAAGGCACCACTATGACTCATAGGGTGACCTATGACTCGTAATGGATCCTTGTAGCAGAAAATAGAAGGCACCTGAGGTGTCTGTAACCTTCCCACAAGGACAAAAAAAATATTCAAGTCAAAACTCAAACAGCATTGAAGCAACACAAAATCATGAACACACAATCAACCTCATACAAAACAAGTTGACACAGTCAACCTTAACCCTATAATATAACAAGAATCCCCAATTACATTCAAAACATACCCAAAATGAACTAATTTCAAAATTCACACTCATCAAAAATGGTACAAAGCACATAGAGATTCAAGAAAGGTTGCAACAAATTTACACAAGGGTATTTTTACTTAGCAAAATTAAAATATCCCAATACTCCCAAATTTTGACCCCAATAAGGTTTTGCAAAACTATCAATCAATAACCATGCATCAAACTTGCCTGATCACATATCAACACTATAGCCACCAAGCAAGGGCAAACGGATAATTTCAAATCATGGTAGGGAACTTAACAACACTAATTCTTACTCCTCATGTCCTACACAATCATTTTCTAATGGGTATACCCAATATGATCACAAAACACTCATTCAAACACCAATAAAGAAAGATCATAGCATGAGTGCCATAGTTAACCAAGAAAACTCACTAGATGAAAATATGAAGATGTAATGAGAGAGATAGTTGAAGTTGAAACCCTAATAGAGTGCACTTGCTGGGAGATCTTGACAAAGAATATTTTGGGATTGAATGGAATAATAGTAAATAGTATTTGGGGAGCTATGGGGGAAGAGAACCATTTTAAAGAGGGAAATGAGGGGTCAAATAAATATTTGACCCTTAATATACCAAACCAAGTCGACTATTTAAATAATCTACAGATCGGGTCTATGAGACCTCGACCATAAGTCATAACATTTTTTATGACTCATAGGTCCTGGTCTCGTATCAGGCCTCCCTCTTAAAAAACTCAAAATTCATACCTATGCACTACAAACTCAACTTACGACTCGTAGGGGACTCTACGAATCGTAAGGTTAGCTTGTAGTGTGTGTGCCAACCCTAAATCCTTATTGTTTCTCTCTATGAGGCATGACTATGAGTTGTAGGTATCTCTATGACTCGTAGTCATGCCTCGTAGACGTTTCTCCAAATGCAATTTTCATCAACTTTTCTGGTCTTGACCTATACTTGAAACCATACTTCAAAACACACCACTTTCCAGAACTATACAACTTATCAAATGTCTGAAAGCAGTCAAAACAAATATCAAACTACTACCTAATAATTTAAACATCCAAATTATACTCTAAATAAAATAAAAACATCAAAGATACTTAGGTTGCCTCCTAAGAAGTGCCTTATTTAGTGTCGTGGCTAGAATTTATCATCATGAGTACTCAGAATTCCTCATGGGTTGATAGAGTCTCATCTTTACTCCTCCAGCCTTTTCTCTGATCTCATTATATAGGCTCTAATCATGCTGCAAGTTGCTCAACCCTGTCATCTAGTCTCTGTATTCCCATTGCTTGTTAGTCCACCTTGTAGTTCAAATTGATGACATCAAACCTTATCTCTTGTGTAACCTCTTCTTGTTCATTGATTTTGGTAAGCATACGCTCAATTCTTGAGTGTTTATTTGTGATGCATTATTGGTGTGGTAACCTGGGCCGGTTAGGCACACTCCTTTTTCTGGCAGCATTTGGAGTTCCCTCTCATATACTAGTGGGTGATGATAGTTTTTTTTGAAGTGACTAGTAAACTTGGGTGACAGCAGACAGTTTATCAATATATTCGGCAATTTCATTGAATAGTCACCTCAGAAATTCCCAACAATCCCCTCTAAAAAAGGCATCAGCATGTCCTTACTATTTGGAGGTTAGTGCTTGGTAGAAACTAGCCACTAATATATCACCAGTCAGACAATAGTTTTCCTTCGCCCCCAGACACTTCTTATACCTTTCCCAAGCTACTACCAAAGATCGTCCTGGCACTCCTTTAAAATTACAGATGTTGTCCCATAGTTCTTACTTGTTGGGATTTTTGTAGAAATTAATGAGGAAGACCCTCTGCACCTCCCCCCAACTGGAACAAATATCTGGTGGGAGAATTGGCCACTATTCTGCAGCTTAACTCCTAAGAGTCTTAGGGAAGATTTGGAGGGTCATGGCCTCTCAAGCAGGATGTCTTATCCAAGCACCATGGTTAATGTTTGAGTAAAATAATGTAGGTGAGTTTGAGGATATTCACACTCTTGCCCATAGAATCAGACACATCTCTGCAAGGTTTCCAATAAGTCACTTGTGACGTAGAGCTTTTGTGCGATCATGGTGCAAATCAACCTGCAAATAAAGCAAAGCAACAAAAAAAAACAAAAAAAGTAAAATATAAGAGAATCTAGAAATTAATACTTGAACTAACTAATAGTGAAATCAAGTCAAGAACCTAGCCGTACTCCCTGGCAATGGCGCCATAATTTTTGATGATGCTCACGCTCCAAAAAAATAGATCGCTGTTAGCAATTAACCTAACTAGAGGTTAGGATCGAATCCATAGGGAATACGGGGCTTGACTATGGAGATCTACTACCAATAATTTCAAGCATCAATTACTAAAATCTCTAAATAGGGGGGTGGTTGTGATTTAAGAACAAAACTAAAAACAAACACTATCCTAACTATGCGGGATGATACTTAAATTTAGGGATAACTTGGGATTGTGTTCCCCATGATTCGTTGACTCAATTACCCTAGACAACATAATTCTACTTGAAAATTCGCATGCAGGACGATACCCTAGACAACCATGGTGTGCCAACTAACTGTTATCCATTATCCCAGTCAACCTCTCCTTGGTCAGGTTTGGTTGATTAGACGAGAACACATCAATCAAATTCTTTCATTTACTTCTCTTTTCCTATTCGTCACTACATTGGTCAGGATCATGATAGTAGGCGAGGTTTGGTGTTGGCCACCACCAAACAATAATCACAATGAAGGAAAATAAATAATACATGCAAAACAACAATCAAAGTCTAGGTTATTTCAAGTCAACTACTCGTAGTTCCCACAACCCTAAGTTATGGGTTAGCTACACATAGCTAAGTCAAAATCAACAGCAATGCAAATAGAAGACATAGTTGAGAGTTTACCCAAAACAATGAAGAGTAAAAAAGCTTGGATTAATGGAGAATGAGTACAATGTGCATTTTGCAATCCCCAAAAGTGGGTCTTCAAATTAAAAATGAGAATCTACACTAAACTCTAGAAAAACTCTAACAATATTCAATGTATCAGCTCTTTAGTCTAAACCCTATCATTAAGTATTTATACTATTTATAATTTAACCCTAAAAATTAAATAAAATGACAGTTGGCAGCAGGTATATTGAATATTCAAACTCGTAGTAGGTACATTGTATTTTGGATTTGACTGTTGCAACCCACTAGTATGAGTCGTTGCTTAGGCTATGACTTGTATGTTCCTCTTATAGTTTACGCCTTCAGTTCTTGGTCCAAATTTTTAGCTCTCTATTTCTTGCTAAGAACCCACCTATACGAGTCATTGTGAGACTTACGACTCATAGAGTGACTTCGTAGGGCTGACCTCTACTTAGCAGTTTTATGATTTTTGCTTATTATTTCTTCCTACGAGATCAACCTACAACTCATAGCTTAGCCAACGACTCATAGCTTAGCCTACGACTCATAAGAAGGCTCGTATGTCCTGCACTTTAGCGAAATCTGTAATTTTCTTTCAAAATTATGTCTACCAATCTTTTCTACAATAACAACATAAAAACCATAAAAAGTCGCATTAAGAACTCATAAAATCTCTCATTTTAGGGCCAAAATATGTTGTATTTTGATAGCACATTAGCGGTTTTAAGTGTGTCACATCAAAGAATTCATGTAAATCGAAAGGTGAGGTGAGTTTGGGCCTGATATATCATCCTTATTGAGGTTTCAAAATGAGTTAGACTAGTTACATCTTAGTTGCCCTACCTCTAGCTTGTTCTGCTATACATCTTGTTCTCTGCATAGTTATGGTATGCCGATGTATTGCAGATGAGTTACATGTACTCTAGAATGTTTTTATCGAGTTAAATGATGGCCAAATATTGTTTAGGGAGGTTTTGGTGGAAAACATTATAGGGGTTGTATCCGAATATTTTGTGGTCATTATGAGTGGTTGACGGTGTCTATTAGGCTGACTATTATGTTGTATAGTAAGGATTTGGTGACTTTTAAGTATTGGTGGATGTTGTTGCAGATTGTTAGATGTTACAGAATGAGGGCCTGAATGGTAATAACTATTGAGGACCATGGATGAGAATTGAGATACGGATGCCTGGTTATGAATGGATGTACAAAGAGCCTTTTGAGGGGTAGTCTGCTGTGTATTTCTTATATTGGTGAGTGTTTGGTAGTGATGCCAGGTGGATTAAACAACAAAGGAAGGGGATTTTGGCCCTGTATATGAATGAGAACATATTAGGTATTTTCCATAGTTGTTTGGTTAATTAGGTGGTGGGCCATTTGCGGTTGATTATGGGAATCACTTGTATAAGGAAGTTAGAAATGGAGTAAAAGTCATATCTGTAAACCACCTAGTACATTTATGAATAACCATGATTACCCAAACATCTGGTGATGTAATACGGATAGGTATGCCTAGCCAAATGATTCTTGTGATTTGTACGCTGATTAAGCGGATGGGACAAATAGTGGATTCTTGAAACTTCCTTTGGGAATTATTGCACTGACTCGCTGTTATATAAAGACAGGTAGTAGGATTTTTGGATAGTGAGGATGGTACTAAATTATTGTGGAACATAGAACATGCTTGTGACTTATATACTCATGGTGTGGATTGGAGCCTACGGGTATGCCTATGTTTGTATTTTTGCGGACGAAAGTCTTATTAGTGGGGGGTGTTGTAATGACCCTTCAGGTCAGTTATATGGTTTTTCTGTTTTACATTGAATTGAGTATGTGTATAGTGACCTCGAGTCTATTGGGGTGATTACTGGTCAGCTTATTTGGGAGATATGTAGATTTTTGAGTTAACCGAAATTTCATACCCATAAAATGAATTTTTGAGTAAAGTCCTACTAAATGACCTTGGAATGGAGTTCTAACGATTCCATTAGTTCTGGAACGATAGAATTAGTCTAGGAGCATATCTAGTGCAATTATATCATGGATTACAAATTTAGCCATCGAAACCAGTTAATAGTTGATTCAATTAATATCTTTAGGAATCGTGCCCCAGATGAGAATTTTGATAGCACGATTAGCTCTGAAATGTTAATTTTTGTCCAGGGCAACCATTCATTTGAAGTCAGGGACATTCGGAGGTAGTTTGACCCCTAGGGGCTTTTTGTTAAAAGTTATAGATAAAGAAGTGGGACCCTCACTTTATAGTAGAAAGCTCCATTAGAATTTTTGACCACACTGTTGGGTTCAGAATGTTCAAATATATGGGGTTACACAGTTCATTTGCAAAAATCAGAGTCCAAATGAGCCTGAAACGATGAAAAAGAGATTGAAGGAAGAATGGAAAGAGAGAGGCACACGTGTCCTATATTTGGGGGCTACCACATGGCAGATGCATGTCAGCTACTATGCATCAATCTATATGTAGATAAGTTCCAGGATATTATATATATATATATATATATATATATATATATTATTCCTCTACACTTCTTACGTAATTTTGAGCTCATTTTTCATCAGCTTTAGGTGATTCAAAAGGCTACGTGACTCTATTTTTCGCAAGGAACATCGTGGTGAAGTTGGATTCAGGATTTAATACATATTTGAAGGTAAATCTCTACTTTTTCTTCGTTGATATATCAAAAATGAGTTAAAATTTTACATTGCAATATCTCGATCATTTCTTAACAGAACTAAGTAAAATTTGTGTCTAAATTGTTCTACATTCTGAGAGAATGTTGTCGTATGCTAGATATTCTTGGATTTTGTCTGATATTTGAGAATTTTGACCAAGAAAGTTTTGAGAAGAATGTTTTTCTGGTAAAAATTTTAGCATCCTTTTCAGGCCTTTTTTTGGTCTTCTGGGTCCATTTTGTGCCAAATTTTGTATGAATTATTTTACAGGGATTGGTTTAGTATTTCGAGCGTGGCCCCTGATTTTCCCTATTTTAGTCTTAATTGATGTAATTTCATCCTTTTCTTGAGACTTTATAGCCAAATAAGCCATAGTGATCTTGTGACTTATCTTTGGATAGCTGAGCAGTATCGGGAGGTGACTAAGAGGGAAAAAGCTTGATTGACGTGACTCAGAGCAAGGGACATCAGATTACAGGTAGGCTAGGCTTTTTCTAAACCCTAGACTGAGATGAAATGTTTGCATATTTGAGTTGAAATGTATAGGAGTATACTATTTATGGATTGAGTTATGGAGTATATGTAGTATATGGCTAGATATGATCTATATGTTGTGTGTATATAATGTTATGGGACAATAATTGTTGCAGTGAGGGTTGTGTCGGCTATAGTTGCTATATTACCTGAATTCTTACATTATATGACTACGAAAGGGCCTGAAAGGGGTTGGTTGGAGTTGTGAACATGTGACAGGTATGTACATTGAGCTTGACTCTTGCTTGTATATGTGTGTGGTCTGAGGCAACCAAAATATACTAGCTATTGAGGTGACCGTGATTATATGCTACCCTCTGCGTTGAATCTAGTATTTATATCTGTTTGGTATGTATATACATGATGTGGCTGCAATTATCTATATCATTATAGAGTACTTTTGGTGGAATTTCCTGATTAAAAATAATTTTGTGTTGCCCTGTGGTTTATATAATCGTGTATATTATGGTTATCTATTATGTACTTGTGCCACTGGTTAGTGACAGAGAAACACACCAAGCTTTGGGAACGATTGTAGTTGCCCTTCTAAGTGAACCATATGATTTGTGATACATGATGTGCTACTACTGAGCCACTAGAAGATTAGAGACGAGAGTGTGACCCTTATAGCAAAGTGTAGGTTATTTCCAACAGGCTTCTTGGGCCATCTATGAGGAGACACAAGATGTGTGGGTTAGTTTTGGAAACTAGCACCCTATTTAGAGAAGGGACATTATCAGTGGGCCAGCACATGGTTGCCTTGGGAAAAATCCTTGATAGCAGTTGGGCTGCGATATGATTCTGGGTAGGTGACATTATTCTAATTATCTAGCCTCTTGGGCCTTAGTTTAGGTTATACCGATGCTGCCCTATGAGTTGTTTTACATAGAATATGGACCTAATAAGGGCTGAATATAAGCCCAAGCTTGGGACAGGCATGCGTACTAACTTGATGTGCACCTCTATGAGTGTGTATTGCTTATTTCTATAGAGATATGCAAACTGGGAGACTGTGCATTAATTCTATGTCATACTGTGACTTGATTACGAGCATACTATGATATTGTTGTTGGCCTATGTGTCAGGCGCAACTATGATATCCTTGTTATTACCACACTTTTATTTCCATTACTTGTGGTAGGCTAGATTGTAGCATAGTTTCCTACTGAGCTTAATTTTATTCCAATTATTAAGGTCTACCACTATTATACGGATGTTAGCCGCTACCTTGAGTTCCCTGAATCCCTTGGGAATGAGTTGCTTAATGTGACTTCATTGAGATAATATATTAGGAGATTCAAATCCAATTAGGGGGGAGAGAGAGAGAGAGAGATTTTTATGTTGCGCTCTGAGACCTAGATGACGCACCCTATTGTACAAGTGTTTGGTGGTCACATCTAAGTGTCTAGACCCAGGTGACGCTCCCTGTGTTCCTAGTCTCTAATGGTCACTTCCAAGTGTCCAAGATCAGCGCATCAATTCTAAAAAAATTCAAGCATTAGCAGCTTTTTTGTGCCTTGGGCCCCGTTGATTAGTGTTCTGTGGGGCGGGGCCATATGATTGATACACTGATGATGAGAAACTATTGATTATAAGAGGAGGATACTTTCTCCTGTGGGGGATACATTCTATTGTTACATTTATGATCAAACCCCGTAGCCTTGGCTGACTGCCCGACTAGAGGCCAAGTCAGAAGTCCTAGGGGTTAGAGTCCTCAAGTGATATTAGGCGCTCGAATCCCTATGTACCACTACTTCTGATGGGCCTGCGATACGGTTACTGTTGTGATGCTATGGGTCGAGGGATCGATTATTTACTCATGGATCTATTCACCTATTCACACCTTAATTATGCATAGGTATATGCTCTAATGCTCTAGTCTTGTGGGGGCTCAGGGGGCATTCAGGCTTAGATACTAGGGCCTTACACCCACGTACAGCTGACCCTTGTTCTGATGATGTGGAGAGTTGGGCTCTATGATGGGTATATAGGATTCTGTAATGGTTTTGAGGGATTTTGTGATTATCTATTGGCATGATTATTATGCACCAGTGTTTTGTGCTTATGGCACCCAATTGAAGTATAGACATAGATACTAGGGCATTGCACCCAGGTACAACACTATGCCTCAGTTGGGGTCGTTGTGGTATGAGCCTATGCAGTTTTCATCAGTGGTCCGATGTTTATCACTTGGGTTGGTTCAGTTATCATTATTCATCTCCATGGTTGGCTCAGTGGTGATTTGAGGGTTACCAAACAAGCCTATGCCTTGATTTGAGTTCATTTTGCTATACTGCTGCAGTTCTCTTTATATTTGGGCTTTCTATATGTTTATTGTTTCTCTCAATAGGCCAATAATGCCTAGTGGGCTCCTTTTATGGTATTCACCCCTAATTTTGTATCTTCCCATGGTGCTGGTCTAGGTAAGGGTCGTGATAGCCGAGTTAGGGAACTTTGGGAGTGCTTAGGAGACTTTTAGTGAGCACCATTAGCTCTGGCTTTTTCGCAGTCTCCTTCCTGTTGATGGTTGTCATTTGCATCCAGACATTGACCTTATATGCTAGAGCTTGGTATTTGTGGGTGCACTCCTGATTTTATATATTATTATGATTGTCGACATATGTATATAATATGTCCTCACGTCTATTATAACTCTGTACAGTTGACTTGCAGGTTCTGGGTAGGTTTGAATGTAGATGTTATTTTTGTATCGATTTGGTTTGGACTAGATAGCTAAGATATGTACCTTTGGATTGGGAATCAGCTTGCTTGTAGGTGGGACCTAGCAGGTGCCATCATGCGTGGGATCGGGTTGTGACAACTTATCTTTTGAGGGTGAGCCCAGGAGATGTCTTGGCCCCCGTTCCATTCGTATTAGAGGTGTTTTTGGATATAGATATTTATATATTGAGCTTGACTCCTATTGTGACTATGTAATTATGAAAGACATTCCTTAGTCCTTTTATTCCCTTCCATGCTTGTTGTATTTTGATGATAAGATGGAAGTCCCAAGTCCCTAAAGCATCCCTATAGCGTGAGTCATACTTACCTGCCCCTTAGACTTTATTTATTTTGTGATTCATGCAAATCCTCTTACCTATAACATCCTTATAGCATTAGTCCAAATTCCTACTTCCTTTAGAAATTATTTGTTACTTGCTTTTTGTTTAATTATGCTTTCGCAATCAATGATGAGCTAATAATATGTTAAGAGGCTTATTTGGGTAGCCTTTGGGTTCCCCATTCACCGTGTCATGTCTAGGGCCTAGGCTCGGGTAATGACAAGCTTGGTATTACTAGGTTTGTTAATGGTCCTTAAAAATCCAATACACCGCATCAAGTAGATTCTTGTTCATGGTTGTGAAACATGCCACAACTATGAATAGGAGGCTGTGAGGCATCTTAGGAAATGGTTCACTTCTTTATGATCTATGTCATGATTTAGATTTAAATTAAGGTTTCCTTTCCCTAACGGGTGGTCTTTTGATCTTTTAGATTATGCCACTAAGGAGAATGGCACAAAGAGTCCTATACCCGAAGAGGGTCCGACCCCTCTTGCTCCTCAAGCTCCCCAAGAAGAAGGGGTCACGTATACCGAATTCCTGAATATCATTTCCATGTTGGCACAAGTCGTCACCAACTAATTGAACCAATGAACCCAAGCTCCTCATGCCCCCAAACCAGCTTCAACAGTGAGGGATTTTACAAGGATGAACCCTCCGGAGTTTTTTGGCTCCAAAATGGAAGAGGACCCCCAAGAATTCATTGATGAGATATATAACTGCCTACTATTATTAGGGTGAGTCTGAAAGATAAGGCGAAACTTGTGGCCTATCAACTCAATGGCCTTGCACAAATTTGGTTTTCTGAATGGAAACTAGAGAGGGATAATAATGATCCCATCCCATGGGAGGAATTTAAGGCCTCTTTCCTCAATTGATTCTCTCCTATTGAATTAAGAGAGGAAAAAATGATGAAATTCATGAATCTCAAACAAGGCTCCATCAGTGTGAGGAGAGTATTCCCTTAAGTTCAACAAGCTCTCAAAATATCCTCCTCACTTGGTTCC
Source organism: Solanum virginianum (assembly GCA_000787875.1). Taxonomy (NCBI): domain Eukaryota; kingdom Viridiplantae; phylum Streptophyta; class Magnoliopsida; order Solanales; family Solanaceae; genus Solanum; species Solanum virginianum. The sequence goes on from DF358334.1 coordinate 74,812, forward strand.
CAACTCAAGGGCAAGAATGAACAAGTTTGTGTCGGGGGTATCCGACTTAGTGAATGAAGAATCCTGCACCGCTATGCTTGTTGGAGGAACAGGGGTGCATGCTTTGGATGTGGCAAGATGGGCCACAAAATTATCGATTGTCCACATGCTTAAAACAAGGGTAAATATGGTCGTCCCCAAGGGCAAGGTGCTCATGTTGATCAAAGGATACAAGATGCCCAACAAGGGGTTCTTCACATCACAATCGGTTTTATTCTCTTCAAGGGATACAAGGAGTTGATGAGGTGCTCGATGTTGTTTCTGGTATGTTAAAGGTTTTTTATTGTAATGTGTATACTTTATTGGATCCAGGAGCCATTCTTTCTGTCATTGCTCCTTTTGTTGCTAATAAGCTTCATGTATGTCCCAAATTTTTTTGTGAACCCTTTGATATATCTACCCCCATTGGTGAATCTGTTATTTATAGACGAGTCTATAGGGGTTCTCCTGTGTCTATATTGCATAATGTCTTGCCTTGTGATTTTGTTAAACTTGACATGGTAGATTTTGACATTATCCTTAGGATGGATTGGTTACATGCATATCATGCTTTCATTGATTGTAGAACTCATAAGGTTAAGTTCCAAATTCCAAATAAGCCCATCTTTGAGTGGGAAGCTTATAATTCAGAGGCTAAGGGTATGTTCATTTCTTGTCTTAAGGCCCAGATATTGAATTCTAAGGGTTGCATTTATCGTCTTATGAGGGTTAGGGATGTTGAGTCTAAAGTCCCTCTATTGAGTCGGTTCCGATGGTCAATGAGTTTCTTGATGTCTTTCTTGATGAGTTTCCCAGTGTTCCCCCCACGAAAAGGAAATAGATTTTGGTATAGACCTCTTGCCCAATACACAACCTATATTCATTCCCCCTTATCATATGGCCCCAGCGGAGTTAAAGGAGTTGAAGGACCAATTGAGGGATTTATTAGAGAAGGGTTTTATAAGGCCTAGTAAGTCATCTTGGGGTGCACTGATGTTGTTTGTAAGAAATAAAGATGGCTCACTTAGAATGTGCATCGACTATCGACAACTCAATAAGGTCACTATAAAGAACAAGTATCCCTTGCCAAGGATAAATGACCTATTTGATCAACTACAAGGGCTAGTCATTTTTCTAAGATTGATTTTTGATCTGGATACCACCAAATGAAGGTCAGGAAGTGTGATATTCTTAAGACGGCATTTCACACTAGATATGGACATTTTGAATTTGTAGTGATGTCATTTGGCTTAAATAATACACCGGCGATATTTATGGATCTCATGAATAGGGTCTTTAAACCCTACCTTGACATGTTTGTGGTGGTCTTCATAGATAATATATTGATTTACTCCCTAAGTGAAGAAAAGCATGTCAATCATTTGAGGGTAGTGTTGCAAACTTTAAAGGATAATAGGTTGTTTGGTAAATTTGATAAATAGAAATTTTGGTTGAAGGAAGTTGCATTTCGACGGCATGTGGTGTCAGGTGATGGAATTAAAGTGGACCCTAAGAATTGATAAGAAATTGGCCTAGGCCCTTGACTCCAACGGATATTAGGAGTTTCTTGGGCTTAGCAGGGATTGGAGATTTGTGAATGGTTTCTCTTCAATTGCTTCCCCTTTGAAAAAATTGACACAAAAGAAGGCAAAATTGATTGGACTAATGAATGTGAAAGGAGTTTTCAAACTTTGAAAGGCAAGTGTACATCCGCTCCTCTTTTGGATCTAAAGGAAGGGTTAGAAGGGTTTACGATTTATTATGACGCTTCAAGAGTTGGCTTGGGGTGTTTATTGATGCAAAGTGGTAATGTCATAGCATATGCTTCTCGGCAACTAAAGGTGCATGAACATAATTATGCCACCCATAATCTTGAATTGGCGGTCATGGTATTTGCTTTGAAAATATGGCGTCATTATCTATATGGAGTTTATGCAGACGTATTTACTGACCACAAGAGTCAGTAAATATTGTGACGCTTATTGTGACACTTCAAGAGCTGGTTTGGGGTGTGTATTGATGCAAAGTGGTAAAGTCATAGCATATGGTTCTCGGCAACTAAAGGTGCATGAACGTAATTATCCCACTCATAATCTTGAATTAGCGGTGATGGTATTTGGTTTGAAAATATGGTGTCATTATTTGTATGGGGTTTGTGTAGACTTATTTACTGACCGCAAGAGTCTCCAATATGTGTTCACACAAAGGGATCTTAATTTGAGGCAAATAAGGTGGCTAGAACTCCTTAAGGATTATGACAGGAGTATACACTATCTTTCCAGCGAAGCTAATATCATGGTCGATGCTTTAAGTAGAGTGTCCATGGAAAGTGTAGCTCATATTGATGGTGGCAATAAGGAATTGGCTAGAGAAGTTCATCGGTTAGCTAGGTTGGGAGTTAGGTTGAATGAAGTTGAAAATGGACGTGTGGTGGTTATTGATGGTTCCAAATCTTCTTTGATTGAAGAGGTCAAATACAAACAAGACCTTGACCCCGCCTTGCTAGAATTAAAAGCTTCAGTGAAGGATGGTAAAGTGGAGGTTTTCTCCAAAAGGAGAGAAGGTGTCCTTAGATGCTAAGGTAGGTTATGTGTGCCTAATGTATATAGGTTACGGGAATTAATTTTGAAAGAGGCATATAATTCATCCTACTCTATTTATCTCGGTTCTACAAAGATGTATAGAGACTTGAGGGTGGTGTATTAGTAGGGTGGTATGAAAAGAGATAGTGCCAAGTTTGTCGCCAATAGTCACAATTCTCAACAAGTCAAAGCCGAACATCAAAGGTCAGGTGGCCTAGCCCAAGTCATAGAAATTCCTACTTGAAACTAGGAAGAGACCAACATGGATTTTGTGATTGGTTCGCCAAAGACTAGAAAGCACTTTCGTTCTATTTGGGTTATTGTTGATAGAATGACAAAATCGAGTCACTTCCTACAGGTTAAAATAACTTATGGTGCCGAAGATTATGCCAAGCTATATATTCATGAGTTGGTTAGGTTGCATGGGGTGCTATTTTCAATTATTGTGGATCATGGTCCTCAATCATTTCTCACTTTTGGAGATCTTTCCAAAAGGGTCTTGGTGCCAAAGTCAAGCTTAGCACGGCCTTTCATCCTCAAATATATGGTCAAGCTGAAAGGACAATTCAAACTCTTGAGGATATGCTTCGGGCTTGTGTTTTGGAGTTCAAGGGTAGTTGGGATGAACATCTTTCACTCATTGAGTTTGCTTACAACAATAGCTATCACTCTAGCATTGGAATGACTCCCTTTGAAGCTCTATATGGTAGGTGATGTAGATCCCAAGTTGGATGGTTTTTTGTGGGGAAAAATGTCTTATAGGCTCGAATTCGGTCATGGAGGCTTTAGAAAAGGTGAGGTTGATAAGGGAGAGATTGAAGATGGTTTAAAGTACACAAAGGTCCTATCCAATGTAAGGAGGAGAGATCTTGAGTTTGATATTGATGATTGGATGTATTTGAAGGTCTCACTGATGAAGGGTATAGTCCTATTTGGCAAGAAGGGAAAGTTGATACCAAGATTTGTAGGGCCTTATAAAATTTTAAGGAGAATTGGTAAGGTTACCTATGAATTAGAGTTGCCTACGGAGATGAGTATGGTTCATCCGTTCTTCCATCTATCTATGTTGAGGAAGTGTGCTGGTGACTCAAGTTTTGTAGTGCCTTCGGAAGTTATGGATGTTGTAGAAGATAACTTGACCTATGAGGAGGTCCCAGTGGAAATATTAGATAGGCAAGTGAAAAGGTTGAGAAACAAAGATGTGGCATCCGTCAAAGTCATTTGGAGGAATCAACAAGTCGAAAGCCACTTGGGAAGCCAAAGCAGACATAAAGAAATGATATTCGTACCTCTTTCACCATTGGTGAGTCCTCCACTTTGGGGACAATATCCACCTTACTTTCATGCTTTTGTTCTTGACTATTTTTGGGTACTTATCTTTTGAGTGTGAGCTCAAGAGATGTCTTAGCCCCCGTTCAATTCGTATTAGAGGTGTTATCGGATATGTATATTTATGTATTGAGTTTGACTCCTATTATGACTATGTAATTATGAAAGACTTACCTTAGTCCCTTTATTCCCTTCTATGCTTGTTGTATGTTGATGATGAGATAGAAGTCCGAAGTCCCTAAAACATCCTCATAGCATGAGTCATAATTACCCGCCCCTTAGACTTTATTTATTATGTGATTCATGCAAATCCTCTTCCCTATAACATCCGCATAATTTGAGCCCCATTGCATGAGTCATACTTACCCGCCCCCTTAGACTAAATTTGTTATGTTATTCATGTAAATCATCTTCCCTATAACATGTCCATAGCATGAGTCCAGAGTCTCGCTTCCCTTAGAAATTATTTTCTTACTTGCTTGTTGTTTAGTTATGCTTCCACAACTAAGGATTTGCTAACGATGTTAAGAGGCTTGTTTAGGTATCCTTTGAGTTTCCCATTTGCCATGTTACGTCTAGGCCCTAGGCTCGGATTGTGGCAATAGAAATGGTAAGAAATTGGCCTAGACCATTGACTCCATTGAATATTAAGAGTTTCTTGGGCCTAGCCGAATACTATAAGACATTTGTTGAAGGATCCTCCTCCATATTGTCACCATTAACTAGGTTCACTCAAAATAAAGTAAAGTTTATGTGGATGGATGAGTGTGAGAAGACCTTTTGAACCTTGAAGGATCAATTGACTTCGGCTGTAATGTTAACCTTTTCAGAGGGTACCAATGGGTTTGCTGTTTATTGGGATGCCTCACGGAGTGGTTTGAATTGTGTGTTGATGCAACATAATAAGGTGATTGCCTCTGCTTCAAGAGAACTACCCAACACATAATCTTAAATTAGCGGATGTGGTTTTTGCATTGAAAATATGGCACCATTACATATATGGGGTTTATATTGATGTATTTACTGGTCATAAGAGCCTCCAACATGTGTTCACACAAAGAGACCTCAATCTAGGATAAAAGAGATGGTTGTTACTTCTCAAGGATCATGATATGAGTGAGAAATATCTGTCGGGTAAGGCTAACATGGTAGCAGATGCACTCAGTAGAGTGTCTATAGGTAGTGTGTCTCACCTTAAAGTTGATGGAAAAAGCGACTTGGCAAAAAAAGTATATTGTTTAGCTAGGTTGGAAGTTAGATTGAGTGATGCCAAAAATGATAGTGTAGTGGTGTTGAATGGCTTTGAGTCTTCCTTGATTGAGGATGTCAAGTCTAAGCAAGACTTTGATCCTAACTTGGTTGAATTAAAGACATTAGTGAAGGAAGGTAAGGTAAAGATTTTATCACAAGGGGGAGATAGGGTAATTTACTACTAAGGGAGATTATGTGTGGTGGATGTTGACAAGTAGAGAAGCTTGATTTTGCAAGAAGCTTACAATTCCTTATATTTTATCCATCACAGATCAACAAAGATGTATAGAGACCTAATAGCAGTGTATTAGTGGAATGGGATGAAAAAGGATATTGCAAAGTTCGTGACCAAATGTCCCAATTGTCAACAAGTTAAGGCTAAGCATAAAAGACTAGGTGGCTTAGCCCAAGACATTGAGATTTCTACTTGGAAGTGGAAGGAGATCAATATGGACTTTGTAGTTGGATTGCTTAAGACCAAGAGGCATTTTGACTCCATATGGGTTATAGTTGATAGAATGAGAGAGTCAGCTCATTTCCTACCTATCAAGACACCCTATAATGCCAAAGAGTATGCCAAGTCATATGTTCAAGAGTTGATGAGGTTGCATGGAGTTCCACTGTCTATCATATCAGATCGTGGAGCTCAATTAACCTCTCAAAGGTCCTATCCAATGTAAGGAGGAGAGATCTTGAGTTTGATATTGATGATTGGATGTATTTGAAGGTCTCACTGATGAAGGGTATAGTCCTATTTGGCAACTTATTACTAAAATGAAGTTAAGTACCACCTTTCATCCTAGAACTAATGTACAAGCCTAAAGAATAATTTAAACATTAGAGCATATGTTGAGGCTTGTGTGTTGGAATTCAAAGAAAGTTGGGATGATCATTTACCTCTTATTGAGTTTTCCTCTAAGAATAATTTCTATTCAAGTACTGAGATAGCACCATCTGAGGGTCTATATGGTAGGCAATGTAAATCACTGGTTAGATGGCTTGAAGTTAATGAAATGACCTTGTTAGGGTCAAAGTTGGTCATAGATGCCATGGAGAAAGTGAGACTCATAAATCAAATGTTAGAAATGGCTCAAAGTTGGCAAAAGTCGTACTTTGATATTAGGAGAAGAGACCTTTAGTTCAATGTTGGTGATTGGGTCTACTTAAAGGTGTTACCCATGATCCAATTTGGTAAGAAAATGAAGTTGAATCCTAGGTATGTAGGGCCTTAAGAAGGGTAGGAAAGGTGTCTTATGAATTGTAGCTGCCAATAGAGATGAACATGATTCACTCGGTATTTCTTGTCTCAATGTTGAGAAAGTTCTTGGGTGATCCGAA
>DF358334.1:82621-96641 GCA_000787875.1 Solanum virginianum
TTTAGGCTTCGACCCGAAGTCCTCATTCACCATTCTAACTCCTCTCAAAACATTTTAAGGCAAAACACTCAAGGCAAGGGCAAGGTTAGGGTTTCTTCCAAGTGCTTTCAGCCTCAATTTCTTTAAGTCTTTCCTTAAGTTTATAATCAAGTATGTGGGCTTGACTTATGGCTTCCTTTCACCCACAAAGATCAACCACAAATCCCTTTGCTCTTTCTTTAAGTTCTTGAAATTATGAATTCCCTGAGCATATTTTAAATGATGATTTAATAATGTATTTTCATGTAATTTGATATTAATGCTGCAATATAGTGATGCACTATGAGTTTCTATGATCTTCAAGTTGAATTTTATGTTCTAATTTCTAGGGTTTTTATAGGTGATGTTGGTTATTTTAACCTTGGTTTAAAGTTATGAATTTCATCATGTTTATTCATTATACTCTTGAATTATATGATTTTAAAGCCATTGCATATGCCCATTAAGTTCATGATGAGTTTTGCATGATGTTAAAGAATAAGGTCTAAAGTATGTCATAAAAGTTATTAATATTTTCAAAGATGTAAGCATATTAGAAAGCCCTTAATGATGATGTTTAAGATGGACCCTCCTTGCAAAAGGACAACCCTCACTTGAGATGCTTCCGAGATGATGAGCTACTCCTCTACGATGTTACCTATGATGCAAAAGATAATGTTGTATGACTATGCTAATGTTTTTGAGAATTCTGTGGTAACGACTTAGCATCAAATGAGGCATTGAGATGGGGTTTGGTAGTAACCCCTTGTCTCATTAACTATGTGCTACCATAGGAGCCCTGGTAGGCTAAACTAGTAAATCCACAAAAGCCCTAACGATAAAGAAAGATGTGTGCTTAAGTTGACAGAGTTCCACTTGGTAAGTGGTCTCTACGTGCCAATATAGGGGGTTATGTTATATTCCATGTAGTAGCTCGCATGTCCTTATATGTCAGTTACAGTCTCCTTGCACAAATTTAGATTTGATGTCTCTGTTTCATCACATATGTTTTCTTATGATGCATTCGTCATTCACTTCATATTAAGCTTATCCTTTGTATATGGTTATGCATATTTTATGGATAATTGCATAACAATTTCATGCATTATATCTCATATACTTAATACATTCCAATATATTCATACATATTTTGCCTACATGACGTCACCATGTAAGGACCTGTAATTCACCTCTTTCACTGATACATAGCTAGCTTTGACGTCTAAGGCTAGTAGTTGATTTGGCAACCCTTAGATTTTGGGACTTCACCTCCTCTTTCATGCCTTGTATCTTTGAAACATTATGTCGTTTATGTTATTGATGGAGACTTTTACTTTCTATCTTATTTTTATGACTTCTGTATTTTAGGAGAACCATGATTATATGTCAATGCTATCATAACCAAAACCAAGGGGATAGCCATGAGACGAATGTTACACCCAAAGGAACTCCATCGAACCCTCTTGTTCATATCATAAGCATATATAAGATATAGTAAGCAATTTATAAGAGAGTAAGCAAGCAAAACATATCAATATCAAAGTTAGTTTCCTTTACGAGAATTACAACATCATGATGTTCAAAATATGCCTCTGTATTATAGATCTTGACAGGGACTAGAACACGCTACTGGCTCACCCTCAAGATAGAATAACAATGAAATCATAAAAGTATCAACATGAAAACATAACATGAACAAGGCTTGTCCCCGAAGTATGGAAACTCGCCAACAATCTTCAAAGCACAATCCAACTCTAGCCACGAAATGAAGGAAAAGTCTCATTATCCATCCCTACATAGCTAGATCATGTAGGCAAAGAAGTATGCATTAGTACATGGAATTTACTAAGTATGTAGGTATCCCATGCATCAAAAAATATCACAACACAATATCAATATGTATAATCATAATAAATAGAATAAGGACACAATATGTATGAGCAATGAATGTTTTAGAACTATATATAGAAGAATCATCAAAACCTTTCATAATTCTAGCATACATATGTAGGAATAGGGTCATAACTAATAATAAGACCATGCAGACTACTACATGGAATTTCAATGTTCCCTCAACACAAAGTGAAAGAGGAGTCTACTTTGCAAAGATAGACTCGATCCCACCCTTTAGGCTTCTCCCTAGCATAGTGAGTGTCACATAAACATAAAACATCTAACGTTTAGACTTAACCATAGTACAATGAGTATCACATGAATATAATGCTAAATGGATCCATTAGCTAGCCTTATAGGCACATAATTATCAACCTACGATGGCACGTAGTTATAAGACTTGAGGATTTATGTAAAGACCCTTGGGGATAGTCCTCCTCACACAAGCTCATTCGGTTCTAGATCAAATCCCAAGGAATATATAATCATGCATATACACAACTTTTAATATAACTCATACTTTATTAAAATTACATTTTCATAACTTGTAAAATAGACATTATCATCTCATGTAAACATATCATATTATAGAAATAGTCCATCTATCTAATTTTCATATAGTATGGATATATTTCCAATCTTATCATCATTGCTTCACCAACTTTAGGGTCTTAAGTCACCCTCATCACTATCATTAAAAGATCATCATCAAAATCATATTTTCATACTTAGAATCATAGTCATAAGATCATAGCTTTCACCTAAGGAAATTAAGGTCATGAGTGGGTTCATGAGCAACTGAGTTAAAATCATGCAATTAGATAAAAAATAAAACCAGGTAAGAATCATGCATTTGAAATCAATTTGGATCATTAGTAAAGGAATCCATGTCAATTCAACAAGTCTTAATCATCGTATCCTTGAAATCACTTTAATTCACTCAAAAATCATAGAAATGATGTAATTCTTCATTATTCATGCATAAATAGGTGCAATAATCATGTCGTAATCATATTCTAATCATTTGGAATGTCATCATGAAAATCCATGCTCAAACATTCAGAAAAAAAGAGATTTGAGTTAAGCTTCATAGATTATTCTAGTCCATGAATGAATTCCTATATACCTCAACTGAGAATTCCTAAATTTTTAAGAAGAAAGTTTTGGAATTCCTTAGCCAAACCTTCAAACCCTAGCTTTAATAGAGTCCTTGCTTAGAGAGAGAAATATTTTAAATTTGGAAGAGGATTTTGAGAGTGAATGAAATAGGAATAGTTTTTTCTAAGAATTACGTCATTTAAGTTAGTAAGAAGGGTTAAAACAATATAGTTTAGGAGTTAAACAAATTGAAAATGACCAAAAAACCCCTTCATTTAAACACTATTGGGCCCATCCATAAATCAATGTTTACGGCCTTTAATCCACTCTACAAGTCGTGCTTGGCCCTCGTGAAATGCATATAACACAAATTTAGCTATTAAAAATTGTACCATTAAAACCATGAGCCAATAGTACGATTTGCAATTCCATTTATGGATGGTAGATCTCCCCGTGGAACCTCCCCAGACTTAGAAAATTTTTTATTCTTCATAGCCTTCTTCATGACCCAATTTACGGTCCGTATGAAGAGTATGACTCCTAATGCTCCTCGCAGAGTGAATTCTTGAGACCAAAATTTTCACCAAATTCTACACTCCAACCATGATACCTCTCTACGACCTATGGTCCCGTCCACGAGCCATAGATTGGCTCCTATCTCTAGCTAATTTCAAATTTTTCACAACTTTTCTATTTTTCAGGCTTTCAACATGTGGGGTATTATCATATCTCCCCCTTGGAACCATCCATCCTCGAATGAAATAGAAACAAGCATTAGTAGAGTAGAAGTATAACCAACATCTCAACATGAATTCAAAAATGCAACTTAAACATTATTTTCGTAAAATTATCAAACTTATGCACCAAATATCATTCAAAACAGTCTCATGATCATGCATGCATGCAATATGACAAGGAAACATGTATTTGTGAGGATTCGGAGGAATAGATCATATTTAGGTACCTTAGGCTTGAATAGAAGGAAAGAGGTAAGGATATTGTTTCATCATGTCCTTCTCTGCTTTCCATGTAATACTCTCAACTTATTAGTTTCTCCATAATACTTTGACAGATGTCACTTCTTATTTCTCAATCTCTTCGCTTTCTAGTCCAAAATCTCACCTGATACCTCTTCATAGGTCAAATCTTCCTCAATAATTACATCCTTCAATAGAACAATAGAATTGAGATCACCAATGAACTTTCTCAACATAGACACATGAAACACCAAATGAACCATAGCTAACTTCATAGGAAAATCTAACTCATTAGCCATCTTCCCAATCCTCTTCACAATCTTATAAGGTTCCATATATCTTGGGCTCAGTTTACCCTTTTTACCAAAATGCATTACTCCTTTCATAGGTGAAACCTTCAAATACACTCAATCACCTTCATCAAACTCAAGATCTCTCATTCTAACATCTGCATATGACTTTGGTAAGCCTTTAAGCTTTCCCTTTTGTCCTTCACTTTATCTATCGTATGAAGTATCAAATCCATTCCAATCAAGGTCATCTTCCCAATGTCAAATCATCCACCAATAATCTACACTGCGTAGTATATAAAGCTTCAAACAGCACCATCTTGATACTCGAATGAAGTCTATTGTTGTAAGAAAATTCAATAAGGGGTAGGCGATTATCTCAACCACCTTTGAAATCAATCACACTTGCCCTCAACATATCTTTCAATATTTAGATTGTCCTTTTGGCTTGCCCATTTGTTTGAGGATGAAATTATTGCTTAGTTTCACTTTCATACATAGGCATTTTTGGAAAGACTTCAAAAAATGAAAAGTAAATTGAGCACCACGATCCAATATTATGGATAAAGGTACCCCATGCAACCTTACAAATTCTTGGACGTAGACCTTGGCATAATCTTTGGCACTATAAGAAGTCTTTACCAGCAAAAAGTAGGTTATGTTTGTCATTCAATCAACAACTACCCATATAGAATCAAATTTCTTCTTAGTCTTTGGCAAACTCATAATAAAGTTCATATTCACTTCCTCCAATTTTCAAGTAGGTATCTCAATGTCTTGGGTCAAACCACCCAATCTTTGGTGTTCCAACTTCACTTGATGGCAATTTGAATAGTGCATTACATATTTGCTATATCTTTCTTCATATCATTCCATCAATACATCTCTCTCAAATCTCTATACATTTTGGTTGATCTCAGATGAATGGAATACTTAGAATTATGAGTCTCATAAAGTACTTTTTCTCTTAGTCTATCAACATTAGGCACACACAAACACACTTGGTAACGAAGCACTTCATCTCCTCCTTATGAAAAGACTTCAACTTTCTTATCAACCACCAACTTCTTTAATTCAACCAAAGTAAGATCTATGTCTTGTTTTTCAACCTCCACTATCAAAGAAGATTTGCCCTATTTTGTACTAATACACAGCCATCATTCAAGCTACTCAACCTTACATCCAAACGAGCCAAATGGTGCACTTCTTTAATTAGTGCTTTCTTTCCATTCTCAACACATGCAATGCTACTCATAGACATTTTACTCAATGTATCGACTACAATATTCGCTTTACCAGGGTGATATATCACATTCATGTCATAATCCATTAGAAGCTCGAACCACCACTTTTGCCTTAGGTTCAAATCCCTTTGGCTAAACACATATTGCAAACTCTTATGGTAGGTGAATATAGCAACATACACCATATAGAGATAATGTCGCCAAATCTTCAATGCAAATACAATGACCAATAACTCAAGGTAATAAGTCAGATAGTTCCTTTCATGCACCTTCAAATTCCTTAAGGCTTAGGCAATGACTTTTCCATGTTGCATCACCATACAACCCAAGCCTATATGTGAGGCATCATGATAAACAACAAAACTATCCGGACCTTCGGGCAATGTCAAAATAAGGGCTAGAGTAAGACGACCTTTCAACAATTGGAAACTTTTCTCACATTCATTGGACCGCTGAAAGTTTTCCTTCTTTTGGGTCAACTTAGTCAAAGGATAGGCAACAGAAGAAAATCCTTCAACAAATCTTTTGTAGTACCCGGCCAAACCCAAAAAGCTTCGAATATTGGATTGAGATAATAGTCTAGGTCAATTCTTCAGTACTTCCATCTTTATAGGATCAAGTTTGTTACATCACTCAAAATAATATGGCCAAGAAAATCAACCTCCCTTAGCCAAAATTTACACTAGCTAAGCTTGGCAAAAAGTTACCTATGTTTTAATGTTTGCAACACGATCCTCAAATGATCCTCATATTCCTTTGCATCCCGTGAATAGACCAACATATCATCTATGACCATAACCATGAATATAGCCAAGTATAGCTTGAAGACCTTATTCATCAAATCCATGAAAGCATTGGGGGAATTTTTAGTCCAAACGACATAATCAAGAATTCAAAATGACCATATCGAGTACTATATGCCATCTTTGGAATATCATCCTCCTTCACCCTAAATTGGTGATATTCAGACTGAAAATCAATCCTAGAGAAATAGATTACACCTTATAGTTAGTCAAATATGTCATTAATCCTCAGTAATGGATACTTGTTTCTGATAGTCACTTTGTTTAATTGCCAATAATCCACACACATCCAAGTGAACCACGATTTCTCCTTACAATCAATATGGGATCACCCCATGAAGATACATTAGGTTGTATGAACCCTCTCTCAAGCAAGACCATTAATTGTGCCTTCAACTTTTTCAACTCTACTAGAGCTATTAGATATGGAGGTATAGAAATAGGTTGAGTATCGGGAAATACATCAATACCAAAGTCAATTTCCCTTTCGGGAGGATGCTGGGCAAGTCATCTAGAAAGACATCCAAAAATTCATTCACAATAGGAACCGAATCAAGAGTAGGAACTTTGAACTCAACATTCATAACCCAAAAGACATGATATATGCAAATTTTAAAAATTATTTTCATACTTTTACATAAGAGACAAACTTACCATTGAACACTAAATTTGTTCCTTTCCACTCAAGAATGGACTCGTTAGGGACTCGGAAAGTGACCCTAAGGGTTCTACAATCAATAGAGACATATGATGCATGCAACAAGTCTATGTTAAGAATCACATCAAAATTGGTCATATAAAGTTCAACAAGATCATATGGAAAGACTTTATGCAAGACCGACACAAGATAATTTCTATAGGCTTTCTTCGCTAGGATTAACTTACTAATTGGAGTATAGACTAAGTAAGGTTCTAACAAAATATTGGGAGACACATCAAACTTTATAATAAGGTAAGGAGTAACAATAGACACATTAGTACCAGGGTTAAGCAAAGAATACACTTCATGATTAAAAAAAACTCTTAACATATATGTAACCACATTGGGAGACTCCTCAACCTCTTGCCTAGCATGCAAAGCATAGAATTGGTTACCACATAAACCACCTTCTTGAGCTTTATCACCTTATTGTACTTGCCCTCTTTGAGCTACTTGACCTTGTGGGTGCCCTTCTTTACCTTTATTATCAACGTTAGGACATGCAAAGATCTTGTGTCCCATCTTTCCACTCCATGACAAGCACCCATTCCTCTCAAGCAATCAACAACATGGTTCCTTCCACACTTAGGAAATCTAGGAGGAATAGTGCCACCACCCTTAGGACCATCAACTTGAGCATTAGGGTTAGGCACACTATCCTTATAAAACCTTTGAGAAAAACCTTAAAATGACCCTTGGCCTTGTTAGAAATGACCACCACCGGTCTTAGCATGTGAAAATCCACTATCAAAAGAAGCCTTTATGACTCTCTCATCCTTATCTTTTGAAATTTATCACTCTCCACTTGTTTGGCATATATCATGAGCCAAGAAATATCCATCTACTTGAAGAGCATTGAGGCTTTCCATTCCATTTTTACAATGTTGAACAGACCCAAGAAGGAGCATACTTGGACAATTTTGTGAACTTGTGGGCATATTCCCTCACACTCATGGCACTTTGCCTCTATTTTGTGAACTCCATTGCTTTACCTTTTCTTAGTTCAAATAGGAAGAAATAGTCAAGGAAAGCGGCTTTAAACATCTCCCAGTAAATAGAACTATCTTTGAAACACCCCAAAAATGTGCTTCAAAAGTGCTTATAATCATAAGTTTTATATATCACAAAATTCGTGCATGATATCAAAAATTCAACTTCATATTCTTGATCATGGGGCAAAATTGAGTGAGAAATCGGTATAACCCAAATTTTAGAGGACCCATAGCAATAAATAAGTTTCACTAATTTACGATTTCTAGAGAGCATCCGCGCCCTGGCCCGACATGCCAAGGGCGCGGAATAATACAAAATGGCATGCGCGATGGGTCTACATCACGCCAAAGATGCGGACCAGTGTACACATTTCTTAGTTTTTCTATCTTTTTCCTTGGTTTTTATATCTCAGCCAAGAGCATTAAGGTCATAGCCCCATGCCCACTTATGGTGAAAACACTCATACTTAGCTATTTTTCAACTCTATATCACTCAAAACCCTCACAAAAATCTCTCCAAGACTTAACCAAATCTCACTCCAATTTTATGGATTTCAAGCTTAACTTTGGAATCCAAGGATTCTCTACAAGCTCTAAGTTCTATTCAAGCTCATCTCAAGAAAATCCAAGTTTGAGGTATGTGAGTTTCATCAAATGGGTCCTTTCACCCAGGAGCCTAATCTTCCTTGTTATGAAAATTGCATGATTTTAAGTTGCATTACATATAGGTATCTCTTATTATGAAATATGAGAATGATTTATGTTGGGGGTTTTATCAAGTATTGTTGATTACTCATGAATATCTATTTTAAGCTTACACTATGAGTTGATCTTTGTCTATTGAGCCTATGTATGTTTGATCTATGAAACTATGATCTATTATGAGTTTTGATGCTGGATTTCAAGTTACCCTCCATGAAGATTTTACTACATGTTGGTGGGTTGATTTGCATTAAGTTTTCTTATCTTATTTTACTCTCAAAATTCATGATTTTGAACAAGTATCATAAACCCACCAGGTTTTAGATAAAATGTCAAGTCAAGGATTCTCAAGTTGTTGATAATCTATTTCATGATTTATAAGTCAAGTGACTATATGATGATTAAGGGTTTTCAAGTATGTATTGAATTCATGAAAAGTATCTATGATGTTACAAGTATCAAGTTGAGCCATATTTCAAGATTTTAATCTCTTGTGAGCCATTCATGTTAAAGCAAGGGTTTATGTCTGATTAGGATCTACTCTCATGTTTCTAGTTAGGCTCACCATTAGAGGTCAAGCATGTTTATGAGCTATTCAAGTCATGTTCTCACAAGCTATTCATGTTATGTTTAAAGTAGGAAAATTTTTAAGTATTTCGTGGGATTAGATTTAGTATTGATGGATTGGATGTCAGCGTGGACTATCTTTAAGGGTCCATACTTTTTTCCTCAAACTATGTGCCAACATAGGATTATGCTTTACCCTTGCTATACTAGTAGATCCATTTAGTGCATTTTATCATGAAATTTACCCCAAAATGGGATGGGTTCCCGTATGGGGGGTTACTTCTCTAAAATAGGACAGGCTTTCGTAATGTGAAGTATGGTTTACCTTGGCAAGTAGACCCCCTCTTTATCGATGAGGGGTAATCATTAAAATAGGACAGGCTTTCGTAATGTGAAGTATGGTTTACCTTGGCAAGTAGACCACCTCTTTATCGATGAGGGGTAATCATCGAGATTCCAAGTTATAGTTCGCTTGGTCTTACTTTTTTTATTAGAGTCTCTTCTCACACATGTACTATGTCTTATGTAAGTTGAATGATTTACAAGCATGTTTACTTCAAGCATTGATCATGCATGACATATTAAGATTACACTTATCTATTATTTATTATTATAAATTTTTACTATATTGGCTTATGTCTTGTTGCATTGAATCCTACATGCTTAGTACATTCAAACATACTAACGCATACTCTATGCCAATATGATATTACCATATAAGGACCAGAACACCATTTGATCATTTGAAGAGATCTTTGGTGAGTCTTCAAGTTTGAGGACACTATTTTTATTACTCTTATTATATGGAGACCTCTTCATGTTGAACACTTGTTATTATGAGATTAAGTCCGGAGAGTGTCTTGGCCCCCGCTCCATCCTATGTAAGAGGTGTTGTTGGATATTATGATGTACTTATGCTTGTGTTTGACTCTTTAATACTTTAATGAATATCAAAGACTTCCCTTAGTCCCGCTTCCCTTTTATGATATCTCTTATTGTTGTTTACTTTGCTTCCACGACCAAGAATATCCGATTGATATACTAAGAGGCTTGTTTAGGTCCTCTCCGGACTTCCCATTCTATCATGTCACATCTAGGACCTAGGCTTGGGTCGTGAAAAACTTGGTATCAGAATACTAAGTTGTTAATAGTCCTCAGAAGCCAACACACCACATCAATTAAAGTCTTATTCATAGTTGTGAAGCACGACACAACTATGAATAGGAGGCTATGAGGCATTTTAGGAAACGTTTCACTTCTTCATGGTCTATATCATGCTTAAGATGTAAATATAAGGCTTTTTCCCCTAACAAATGCTCTTTGCTATTCTAGATCATACAAATTCCAAGACAAAGACTAAGGAGAGCCCGTACACCAAAGGAGCAACCGGCCCCTTCCGCTTCTCAAACTCCTCAAGATAGAGGGGTAAGCCAAGATGAGCTTCAAGATGACATTACAATATTGGCTCATGCTATGACCAACCAAATCAACAAAGGGGCCCAAGCCCCTCATACTCCCACTACAGCTTCTAGGGTGAGAGATTTCACAAGAATGAACACACCAGAGTTCCAAGGATCAAAGAAAGATGAAGATCCACAAGAGTTCATAAATAAGATGTACAAGGTGCTATCCATCATGGGGATCAATTCAGAGGAAAAGACAGAAGTTGGCAGCCTACCAAATCAAAGGGGTGGCTCAAATTTGGTTGACACAATGCAAATTGGAAAAGGGGAACGATAATGTTATCCCTTCGGACGAGTTCGCAGCCATATTCCTCAATCGGATCTTTTGTATTGAGCTAAGAGAAGCTAAGATGATGGAGTTTATGAACATTAAGTAAGGTTCCATGAGTGCGAGAGTGTATGCCCTCAAGTTCAACAAACTCTCCAAGTATACTCCACAATAGGTAGCCGATCCAAGATCAAGGATAAACAAATTTATCTATAGAGTGTCCAACTTGGTAAATGAGGAGTGGCGTACCACCATGCTAGTAGGTGATATGGACTTATCCCGACTCATGACAGATGCCGAGCAACTAGAAGGGAAAAAGCTTAGAAAGAAAAGAAGTGGTGAATCCAAGAGGGCTCATTTGGAAGGTACTTTCCAAGGATCTAAGGGTGGCCAGTTTCCACAAGGCCACAAGTTCCAACACAAAGGGTCACCCAATGCTCCTAACAAGAGATTTCCCAATGATAGGGTGACCAACCAAAGATTCCAAGGTGGAAAAAGAGGAATGAAAAAACCTAGATGCCCAAGGTATAAAAAAAATCATAGTGGTCCATGTTTAAGGAACTCTAATGCTTGCTTTGGTTGTGATGAAATGGATCACAAAGTTATTGATACTCCTCATGCTCAAAACAAAGGTAGAGATGGTCATCCACAAGGCCAAGGTGTAAATATAGGTCCAAAGGAAAAAGAAGGCCAACAAGGGGGTGCTCCAAGGCAAAATAGAATACATGCTCTTCAAGGAAGATAAGGGGTGGAAAAGGTGCCCAATGTTATCACCAGTATGTTAAAGGTTTTTGATTTTGATATGTATGCATTGACAGATCTAGGGTGCCACTCTTTCTTTTGTGGACAAAAAGCTTCATCTTAGTCCCGAATTACTGTCTAAACATTATGAACTGTCAACACCCATTGGTGAGTCCATTATTGCAAAAAAAAGTCTATAGAAATTATCCAGTATTCATAATGCATAAAATCTTGCCTTGTGACTTTGTTGAATTAGATATGGTGGATTTTGATGACATTCTCAGGATGGATTGGTTGCATGCATATTATCCTTCTATTAATTGTAGAACTCTATAAGGTTAAATTCCAATTCCCTAATGAGCCCATCCTGGAATGGGAAAGTCGTGATGCACTGATCAAGGGTAAATTCATTTCTTACCTTAAAGCCCAAAAGTTGATTTCTAAGGGTTGTCTATAGCATCTTGTGAGGGTTAGGGATATTGAGTCCAAAGTCCTTCCTATTGAGTCAGTTCCAGTGGTTAATGAGTTTCTTGATGTCTTTCCCAATGAGCTTCCCGGTGTTCCTCCAGAAAGGAAAATAGACTTTGGTAGAGACCTTCTTCCCAATATGCAACCTATTTCTATTCCCCATTACCATATAGCCCCAGAAGAATTGAAAGAGTTAAAAGAACAATTGAGGGATTTATGGAAAAAGGATTTCATAAGGCCTAGTAAGTAACCTTGGGGTGCACCAGTGTTCTTTGTGAAGAAAAAGGATGGTTCTCTTAGAATCTACATTAATTACCGGCAACTAAATAGAGTCACCATAAAGAACAAGTACCCTCTACCAAGGATTGATGAACTTTTTGAGCAACTTCAAGGGGCTAGTCACTTTTCTAAGATTGATCTTCGGTACGGACATCACCAAGTGAAAATGAGGGAGTCTGATATTCCAAAGATGGCTTTCCGGACTAGGTATAGGCACATTCAATTTGTGGTTATGTCCTTTGGATTGACTAACACAGTCAACTATATTGATGGATCTAATAAATAGGGTCTTTAAACCCTACCTTGACATGTTAGTGGTGGTCTTTATCAATAATATCTTGATTTATTCCCACAGTGAGGAGGAGCAAGTGAATCACTTGAGGGTGGTATTTTAAATAATGAGGGAGGAGAAGTTGTATGGAGAATATGAAAAATGTGAGTTTTGGTTGCAAGAGGTTGCTTTTCTAGGGCTTGTTATGTCGGGTGATGACAATAAGATAGATCCTAAGAAGACAAAGGCAATTACGAATTTGGCCTAGACCTTTAACTCCATCTGAATATTAGAAGTTTCGTGGGTTTAGCAGGTTATTACAGGAGGTTCGTGAATAGCTTCTCCTCTATTGCTTCCCCTAGGACAAAGTTGACACAAAAGAAGACAAAATTCGTGTAGATCCAACTGAAGGTGCATAAGAAGAATTATCCAAACAATGAAAGATAAACTTATCTGCCGCTCCTATTTGATCTCAACCAAAAGGCATCACAACTTGGATGGGGTGTATAGTTATGATGACTCAAAATAAGAGTCTCGAATATGTGTTCACCCAAAATGATCTTAACGTGAGAGCAAATGAAGGTGGTTAGAACTCCTTAAAGATTATGATGTGAGTGTGTATTATCACCCTAGCAAAGCTAATATTGTGGCTAATGCTCTAAGTAGATATTCATGAGTAGTGTATATCATGTTGATGATGGTGGCAAAGAGATGGCTAAAGAAGTTCACCGGGTGGCTAGATTTGGGGTTAGGTTGGATGGAGTGGAAAATGGTAGTGTAGTGATTATTGATGGTTCTAGATCTTCTTTGATTGAGGAGGTGAAGAAAAAGCAAGATCTTCACCCCACCTTGCTAGAGTTGAAGGCCTTGGTAAGGGATAGTAAAGTGAAGGTTTTCTCCCAAGAGAGAGATGGTTCCCTTAGGTATCAAGGTAAGTTATGTGTGCCTATTGTAGATGACTTGAAAGAATTAATTTTGAAGGAGGCCCATAATTCATCCTATTCCATTTACCCCGGTTCTACAAAGATGTATAGAGACTTGAGGGAGGTGTATTGGTGGGGTGTTATGAAGAGAGATATTTCCAAGTACATATCCAGATGTCACAATTGCCAACAAGTGAAAGCCGAACATCAAAGGTTGGGTTTCCTAGCCCAAAACATAGAGATTCCTACTTGAAAGTGGGAAGAGATCAACATAGGGAAGTGGGAAGAGATCAACATGGATTTTGTGGTTGGGTTGCCTAACA
>DF358333.1:2737-15051 GCA_000787875.1 Solanum virginianum
TACTTTTCTCCTTACAATCTGGTATGGTCCAATATAATACGGACTCAACTTCCCCTTCTTACCAAACCTCATAACACCCTTCATGGGTGACACCTTCAAATACACCCAATCATCCACCTCAAATTCCAAATCTCTTCTTCTCACATCCGTATATGACTTCTGATGACTCTAGGCTATCTTCAACCTTTCTCTAATGACTTTCACCTTCTCTATAGACTAGTGTATGAGATCAAGTCCAATCAACTTAGCTTCACCAACTTTGAACTAGCCAATCGGTGATCTACATCGCCTCCCGTATAATGCCTCATAAGGGGCCATTTGAATGTTGGCATGGTTGCTATTATTGTATGCAAAATCAATCAATGGTAGATGATCATCCTAATTTTTATTGAAGTCAATGACACATGCTCTCAACATATCCTCCAAAGTCTGAATAGTGCACTCTGCCTGTCCATCCATTTAAGGATGAAAAGCTATGCTCATGTGTACTTTTGTGCCCAATCCTTTCTGATAGGATCTCCAGAATTGAGAGGTGAATTGAGCTCTTGTGTCTAAGATAATGGACAAGGGAACCCCATGCAACCTCACAATCTCATGAATATATAATCGAGCATACTCCTCAGCAGTGTAAGTTGTCTTGACTACCAGGAAGTGGGCTGATTTGATCATCTTGTCAACGATCACCCATATTGAATCATGCTGTTTTAGGGATCTTGGTAAGCCCATGATGAAATCCATGTTGATAGTCTCCCACTTCTATTCTGGAATTTCAAAAATTTGAGCTAACTCGCATGGTCTTTGATGTTCAGCCTTAACCTGTTGACAATTGGGGCATTTAGAAACAAATTCGGCAATGTCTTTCTTCATCCCATTCCACCAATAGACTTCTTTCAAGAAGTGGTACATCTTGGTGGAATCAGGGTAAATAGAACATTTGGAGCTATGAGCTTCAGCCATGATCCTATGTCAAACATTGTCAACATTGGGCATGCACAATCTTCCTTAATACCTCAACACCCCATTTCCCTTTTTGGAGAAAACCTTCTGCATATGAACTACTTCTTTCAATTTGAATAAGACAGGGTCTTCGTCTTGCTTCTCCTTTACCTCTGATACTAAGGAGGAAGCAGAACCATTCTGAACATTGACCCCACCTTCGTTTTTCTCCTCAAGTTGCTTTCCCAGTCTAGTCAATCTATGCACTTCCTTCACTAGTTCTCTCTTTCCTTCCTCCACATGAGCAGTGCTACCCATAGACATCTTGCTAAGAGCATCAACAAAAATGTTAGCCTTACCTGGGTGGTAGAGAATGCTCATATCATAATCCTTGAGCAACTCTAGCCATCTCCTCTTCCGTAGGTTGAGCTCTTTCTGGCTGAACACGTATTGCAAGCTTTTGTGGTCAGTGAACACATCCACATGCACTCCATACAAGTAGTGATGCCAGATTTTAATTATGTACACCACTGTTGCCAACTCAGTCGGACTATGATATGAGTCGGACAATTCTTCTCATACATCTTAAGCTATCTAGAAGCATAAGCTATCACTTTCCCTCTTTGCATAAGTACACAACCCAATCCCACTCGAGATGCATCATAATATATCACGAAGTTCCCCATCCTATTCGGCAAAGTCAACACTATTGTTGTAGTTAATCTAGACTTCAACTCCTCAAAACTCTTTTCACAGGCCTCAGACTACTGAAACTTAGCCATCTTCTGAGTTAGCTTAGTTAATAGGGCTAACAGAGAGGAGAAGCCTTCAAAAGACCTGCGATAATATCGTGCTAAACCCAAGAAGCTCCTTGTTTTTGTTGGAGAAATTGGTCTTGGCCAATTCTTGACTGCTTCAATTTTCTGGGTATCCATCCAAATACTCTCTCTCGAAATAACATGGCCTTAGAAAGCCACAGACTTGAGCCAAAACTCACACTTCAGACTTTCACATATTAGACATGATCTTTGAGTGTTTCCAAAAAAACTCTAAGGTGAGTAACATGATCTTCGTCATCCTTTGAATATACTAGAATAACATCAATGAACACTATTACGAACATATCAAGATATAGTCTGAATACCCTGTTCATCAAATCCATGAAAGTTGTGGGTGCACTTGTCAACTCGAAGGCCATGACCAAGAACTCAACGTGGACATACTGTGTCCTAAAGGCTATTTTTGGGATTTCACTTTCTTTCACGTTCAATTTGTGGTAACCTGATTTGAGGTCTATCTTTGAGAAATAAGTAGCACCATGAAGTTGGTCAAATAGATCATCTATTCTGGGAAGAGGATACTTATTCTTTACTGAGATGGGTTTGGCCTCAAGAAAAACATCGATCCCAAAGTCAATCTCCCTATAAGGAGGGACTCCGTCAGGAAACACCTCAAGAAACTCATTTACAATTGGGACTGACTCAAGAGTAGCAGATTCAATATCATCAGACTTAACTATCACGAAGAGGTAGATGCAACCTTTGGAGATCAACTTCCTAGCTCTAAGATAAGAGATAAATTTGTCCTTAGGTGCAACATAACTCCCTCTCCACTCCATGATAGGC
Organism: Solanum virginianum; assembly: GCA_000787875.1. Taxonomy (NCBI): domain Eukaryota; kingdom Viridiplantae; phylum Streptophyta; class Magnoliopsida; order Solanales; family Solanaceae; genus Solanum; species Solanum virginianum. The sequence continues at coordinate 5,299 of DF358333.1, forward strand.
TCATTAGGAAATTAGAACTTAATAATTCGGGTTCTATAGTTGACAGAGGCATAACAGGCATGAAGCCAATCCATGCCCATTACTACATCAAAATCCACCATCTCCAACTCTACAAAGTCAGCTAAGGTGTCTCAAAAATAAATGGACACTACACAATCCCTGTAAACTCTCTCAGCTAAGATAGACTCACCAGTAGGAGTAGAAACAGAACAAGGTTCAAGCAAACACTCTAGAAGAACCCTAAAATTACTAGCAACATAAGGGGTCACAAAAGCTAAGGTGGCACCCGGATCATTTAGTGCATAACAATCAAAGGAAAAGAGTTGAAGCATACCAGTGACAACATCTAGTAAAGCCTCCTGCTCCTATCAATTACCCATAACATAAAGGAGGTTCTTCCTGCCTCCTATACCAGTAGTAGCATCTTTCTGCTAATTGCCCGCTAGAGGGACGATAGATGACTTTGGTCTGCTACTCCCCTTACCTCGCCTCTTCTTGGGATACTCAAAATTGAAGTGACCAACCATTCCGCATGAATAACAAATATCTCTTCCCACACAGAATTTATCCAAATGAAGCTTACTGCACTTGCCACAAGATGGCTTTCCCCTGTTGCCTTAGGTCACACTGGCCTAAGATTGGGCACCCGGAGCCCTGAAATTCTGATAACCCTGCAATTTCTAATCTTACCTGTTTGATTGCATAGGTGCACTTGCTACAGACTGTGCAGGATGAGATGATCTTCTCTGGAAATAGGACTTGTCACCCTTATTCTGCCTTTGTGGGCTACGAGCTAGTCTCATGTCCCGCTAATCTCGCCTTTCTGTTCATATGCTCTTCTCTATCTTTCTTCTTATCCTCCTCCATATGCTGGGCATACACCATAAGTCTAGTGATGTCTATGCCCGGAATTAGCAAAGCAGTCTTACACTCTTTCTGCACGTGTCTACCCAGACTAGACACAAACTTCATCATCCTCAACCTCATGCCTTTCACTATCTCTGGAGCATACCTGGACAACTTGATGAACCTGAGTTGTACTCTGTCATGGTCATCCCTCCCTACTTCAGATTCACGAACTCATCCACCTTCGCCTCCCTCAACTCTTGAGGAAAGAAGTGGTTCAGAAAGGCCATCTCGAACTCTTCCCAAGTTGCAAGCTCTGCATTCTCACCTCTACTCTCCTCCTACTAATTGTACCACATGTTCGCAACATCCTTCAGCAGGTAGGAGGAAAGTTCAACTTCTTGGATCTTATCAACATGTATCGCCTTCAGAACCTTATACATCTCATCAATAAAGTTTTGTAGGTCTTCTTCCACCTTCGACCCCATATACACTGGCGGGTTCATCCTTAAAAAGTCTCTAAGTACGGTTATAGCCGAAGGCCCCTATGTGCTAGAGCTAGGAGCTTGGGAACCTTGGTTGTTCCCCTGGGATGCCACCAACTGAGTCAACATAGTGATGGCTCTCCTAAAATCTGCCTCGATAGTGGGAGCTAGCTAGGGCTGTGCAAGGGACGCTTATGGGACCTCAGCAGTCCTAGTGAGGTGTCCCTGTCTCCTAGTCTCGATCTGAACTGAGGTCTCGGGTTGAGTATTCTCAGCAGCTAGGCCTGGGGCATCTCTCTGAGTGGTGGTTCTCTTTGGCGGTATTTTCTGTAAGCATAAAACACGAGTTAAAATAAGATTTCCACAAGGTTTAAACTCTATCACATGAACTCAGATCATAGAAGAAGGTAGCTCTTCCTAATGTCCTATAGCCTCATGCTTATGAAGTGTGGTGTACAACACACCCAATAAATAAGACTCTACTAGACACAGATTCATAGACTCCCTAGGAAACTCAAACTTTATGCTCTAGTACCAAGTTTGTCACGCCCCGAGAGGATACCCTAGGCGTAACTGACACTCAGAGACTATTGCTAGTCCATAAGCGGACCGCCTAATCTAATTGCATTCGTTCAATCAATTCATAAGTGGAAGATTAAATAAAATAATAAACTATCAGTGGGCTATCACAATCACTATCATAGAATAATACGAAGAAGTATCTCAATAGAAAAGAAGTAGGAAATAAACAATCCCGATACTAACCATCAACTGTCTATCTCTATGAGGCCTCTATGACTAACATCTAGGAAGGTACCATGATAGGACATGGCTACCACAATAAAAGAAAAGACTAAAATAAAGCTAATGAAATAATCATCCTTCGAATGTAGGGGAGGACTCACCACAGTTTGAAATAATGATCTCTGAACCAACAATTGTCTACTTAATCTGCATTGTAAAATAATGCAGCGCCAAAGGGGCATTAGTACGTGGAATGTACCGTATCTAAAATAGGCTAAAGTAAACGATTCGCAATAACAATAGTTTATCAATCACTCATCCTCAACTCAGAGTAATAGACAGAATTCTATCACATTATTATCCATCAAGACGTCATATAATAACATCTATGTCAGAGCACTATCAATAAGGAAACTCATCTGGGAGTTTCTATAACTAACAACCACCATTTATGAGTCCAATGATGATACAACGAAGAGATGTCACTACCATATCCATCCGGTACCTTGCCGGGGTACAGGACGAGTCTGTTGGTGATCCCAAAAAAAGTCTATCAAGTCCTCTGCGGGACAAAGAAAACATCCATTTTCGCAGTCCAATCCTCTCCTATGCTAGCCAAATAGTTAATGAACACGAGTAGGACTCAGTCTTACCCATTTCGGTACTAATACTCCTTTTAAGACTCAAGATACTCATAAGTCTATCAAGGTCAGACTAGTTATACAACCAACACCCCTCTAAGGCAGGGTCTTCCTCTCATCTATCATTCTATCAACTCAAGAAATAAATTCTTTCTTTCAAACTCTTACCTAATACTCATTTAAACCTCAAGGATATTAACTTCATCTATTTCAGCCAATACAACACTCATCTCAAGACTCAGACTTCATCAATCATCACATTCAAACGATCAAGACTCTAGACATTACCCCTAAGTTCATTCTTGCAATGTCAAATAAGAGAAAACATGTAATTTAGGTAAACAATCATACTATAATGCATATAATTAGTAGGTACAAGTATAATGATCATCAGTTTGAGATAATATATATAAATTAAAGATAATGTTCAAGAAATAAAGATAATGTTCAAGAAGATCTTCAAGAATCACTACTCAAGACCCATCAACTAGCAATTTAAAACTTAATCTACGCGTTGGGGCACATGGAAGAACAATTCCGTATTTTTGGGTAGCCTTTATATACCTGGAATTGAAGATTGTACAAACCCTCAATAAGAATTGAACTCAAGCTTGGAGTTTCTCGACCCTCTTCTTCTTCTGCTCTCAGAACTTACGTTTTGCATTAGAAAAATATGGGTTTTGAAACCCTTTTATATGAAATAAGCCTTAAAAGCATGTTTTGGTGTATTAAAATAGGTTGGGAAGGACCAAAATGCCCTAACTACAATTAAAAGAAAAAGTCTGAAAATATTACACTAGTCTGCATGGTGCCAGGGGCACGGACCAATGCATTTTTGCTTCTTTTTTTTTTTTTTGCAAATTCTCAAATCCCATCGAAACATTGAAAAAAGTAATAAGTGTAGGTGCATTTTCTATCTGCATCGCAATAAGGATACGGACAAAAACTGCTTATACAAAAATTAGCAAAATTTTTATTTCACTTCGATTGCTCTTAAATTGGATCGAGACTATTTTTAACTTGATTTTTCACGCTGATCACAAATCCAGTCTCAAATTTTCCATCAAAGCTTTGAAAGATGCATTGTGTGCATGATTATGTTTTAGGGGCATTTTGGTAATTTCATAGTGTGTTACATATTCATTCCTTTCATCGTCATATAGCCATTCAACTCATAAGTTATGCATTGGACCATCAATTCCTCAAAAATGCAAAATCAAACATTTTATCAAACACTTGGATGGTGTGTAGTGCTAGTATAAAACCATGCAATCCAAGGGTGAAATCATGCTAGAGAACCCAATGTAAAACCATCAATAGTACGTGGTAACACCCTTAAGCAATATAGATCAAAATCCTTCATCAAATCCCACAATAAATCTTAGATTCATAGCCCAAAATATAGTAAAACATTCATAATTTTATAAACCCCAATATTGTGTGCGATAAATTTCATAATGAGCAAGACCCATGAGTAAATCAACTTTAAATCATGCATTTTTAGGTAAAAAGAAGCTTGGGCATCATGGGTGAAAGGAACCCATGAAATAAACCCACATACCTTAGCTTTGGAGATGACCTTGATAAAGATTGGAGATGGAGACTTGATGCTTGGATGAGAACCTTAAGATCCGGATGAGTTTTGAGACTTGACATTAGGAGATTAATATTGGCTAAGTGTTTGAGTGAGTATTGGGGAATATTTAGAATGATATGGGGGTGAAAAATTACTAAGTATAAGTATTTTCATGTGTGGGAACACATAAGCCCAAGATCCAAAAGTGTTGGATTGAACTTGAAAAACTAAATGAGAAATATACTGAGGCGTGTCGCGCCTATTACGCGGACTGCCCACTGGAATTCAACACTTTAAAAATGGAAATTATGATTTGTTCGCTCTAAAATTGGGGTTAGATCCATTTCCCACTCAATTTGACACCCTAAATAAGAATATGAAGTCAAATTTCTGAAATAACGCACAAATTTTGAGATATATGGAAAATACGATTCCGGGCACTTTCGAGGCACATTTTTGGGCACTTTTTGGGGTCGTTATGATTTTTTCCCCTTGGGAACATTCGTTCTTGAATGTCAAAGGAATGTATATAAGAAGAGTAATTATGAAAAAGTTAGCCGCATTAAGAATGCAACAATACATTCAAACACCATTTTCAAAATATCAACATAAGTGTCAAGAATCGTCATGAACTTGTTAACATAAACATGGATGCATGCAAATGACATAGGGGCTGAAACATAAGGCTTAGAATCACGAAAGGACTTGTTAGTTATCGTAATCTTGAATAGAATGAAAGATATACGAATATTATTTCTCCATGCCTACTCCCCGAGAGACACTTTCGACGTGACGAACCTTCCAAAAAGCCTTAACAAACATCACATCCTTTTTAATCAACTTTCTAGCCTTCCATCTAATACCCCCATGAGGACCTTCTCCTAAGTCAACTTATCGTCCATAACACCCACAACCTCAAAGAGTTCTTTGACATTAGAGTTATCAACACATCCCCTCAACCTAAAAGCATGAAGAACCAGACAAACCATAACTATATCCCAAGGTCATTCCACCCTTATGCAACTTTACCAACCTCCCTCTACATTATATAAGGACTCATAACCCTAAACTCATTTGTCAACCTTAATCACACATAGCCCACTTGGTTCCATAAACCACCTCAAGACCTCCAATCCATCAAACAAAATTCAACTAAGTTCACAAGATAAAACTTTATGCAATAAGAACATGGAGCAACCCTTATAAGCCTTTCTAGCACCAATAGACCCACATAACAAAATCTTACTAGCAACAAGGAATAATGAAAGGAATAGCGACTCTCGAAACCATCTTTGTCAATCAATTTTAAATACACACACAAGCCACTTAGTATCAAATGTCACCATCTCCCCCTTGTGAGACAACCTCCACTCTACCATCCTTTCGCCCAAAACATCCAACTTTAAATAGGCAGAATCAAGGCCTTGCTTAACTAGACCCTTTCAACCATAGAAGATTCAGAACTATCAAAGCCACTACACCACCATTCTCAACCTCACCCAACCTAGTCGACTGGTGAATGGTTCCAACCACCTTCTTGCCACCCAAAGGTCTCCACTTTCCATAATTAACAAATGACCTCACCTTCTCCAAATTTACAACATCACCCTCAAATCATTCACAAACTCTCTGCACTTACAGAAGCAATCAACACATCATCACCAAGAACTACCACAAACATGTGAAGGTAGGGTTTTAAGATCCTATTCATGAGACCTATAGACATAACCGGTGCATATGTCAAACCAAAAGACACCACCCCAAATTCAACATACCAGAAAGGACATTCAATAGCTCATTAGTCATCAAAAACAACTTGATCGAGATAACTTAGGCTCCACACCCCTAACTCTTACAAGATGATAATACAATCCCTTGGAGATCAATTGTGCCCTAAAACAAGAGATAGACTTACCCCTTCACTACCACTCAAACATGGGTGATTAGGGAATTAAAATCTAACTCTATAAGCCCTACTATCATTGGAGACACAACATGCATGCAATCAATCCATCCCAAGTATAGTCATCAAAATCCACTAAATCTAATTCAACAAAACTATAAGTCAAGACCTAAATGCGACATGACCATGGAACAATTTCCATAGACCCTTCTAGTAATAATAGACTCACTAATGAAATAGACATCAAAAGTCCACATAACAATCCAAAACACACATGAATCCCACTAGCAACAAAAGGAAACTTCAACATACTAGTAATAACATCGGGCGCCTTATCCATCCCTTGCCTTCTTTGGAGAGCATAGAAATAATTACGTCTTGGAGCATCTCCTTGATCAATATACCTACCTTGGGCCTCTTGATTCATATGACCACCTTGACCTTGGGGATGACCTTCCCTGCCCTTATTACGGACATAAGGTTAATTAATAAGATTTTGACCTACATTCCCACACCCGTAATATGCTCTTGAATTCTTTAAGCATTTGCCATGATAATGCCTTTCACATTGTGAGCATTTTGGAAAACTCATTCCACCATCACCTCCTTGGAACCTTCGTCTATAGCAAGCCTCTTGGTTGGAGCACTAGAATACTTTCCACTCCTCTTCTTCTTAAGGTTTTCACCCTCAAGTTGTTCAACATAAATCTTAAGGCAAGACAAATCTATATCATTAATCAACATAGCAGACCGATATTCTTCACTCACCAAATCAGAGACACCCATCTCAAACTTGTTCATTCTAACCCTTGGGTTGGCAACCAAGTGAGGAGCATACTTAGAGAGTTGGTTGAACTTGAGGGCATACTCCCTCACACTCATTGACCATTGTCTTAAATTCATGAATTCTACCAATTTGGCTTCCCTAAGCTCGAGAGGAAAAAATTGATTAAGAAATACTGCCTTGAACTCTTTCCATAGAACCACATTGTTGACGCCCTTCTCTTTTCTCCATTGGTTGTAATATATTTGTGCTACCCCTTTGAGTTAGTAGGCTGTTAACTCTGCCTTATCTTCCAATCTAACACCCATGATGGCCAATACCTTATAAATCTCATCAATAAACTCTTGTAGGTCTTCATCCACCTTTGACCCATAAAACTCTGGTGGGCTCATCCTCATGAGGTCTCTCACCCGAGAAGCTATGTAGGAGCATTGGGGGCTTAGGCCCTTTGATTGGCTTGATTAGCCACAACTTGTGCATGTAAGGTGAGAGCCTCCTGAAGCTCTCCATTGGTTGGTTGGTCCTCGGGGGAGCGGGCTCTTCTTCCTTTTATGTTAGACATGATCAATTAGCATGGAAAAGAATAATTGTTAGGGGGATAGGACTTACTTCAACTCTATAGCATGAATCGGAACATGAAGAAAGGAAATATCTCCTAAAACGTCTCATAGCCTCTTACTCATAGTTGTAGTGCACAACAAAATCATTAATAAGACTTTAATAAATGTGGTATGTTGGACACTGAGGATCTAACAACCTAGTGCTCTAACACCATTTTTGTCATGATCCAAGCCTAAGGCCTAGACGTGACTGGCAAATGGGGAACCCAAAGGAACCCCAAACAAGTCTCATAGCATATCATTACACATTTTTGGTTGCTGAAGCAATTAAAATTACAATAACAGATAAGTACAAATAAGGGGAATTGGTATTAAGGGTAAACTTCCATATAATATCATTAAGAAACAAGAGAGTCAAGGCTCACAACATAGATACATAACATGTCTAACAATATCTCTACTACATAGATAAGAGCGGGGGGCTAAATAATCAACTGGGCTCACCCTCATAGTTAATGTATACATAAAAGAAAGATAGTTTTGGAACATAGCATGAGATCATAATCAACATTCCTAGAATGGAGAATTCACCAACAAACTTGAGTGAAACATACTAGCCACATGGGTGGAGATGCTCAAGCGGGGCACTGGTTCCTACATGGTGATATCATGTAGGCATAGAGTATGTGTTAGTACATTGGAATGTACTAGTATGTATGTTGTAATGCAACAAGAGATAGGCAATATAATCAGCCTCTTATGCTCCCACTGTGGCTTCTAGGGTGAGGGATTTCACAAGAATGAACCCAGTAAAATTCCATGGGTCCAAGATGGATGAGGATCCCCAAGAGTTCATAGATGAGGTATACAAGATGCTATCTATCATGGGGGTCAATTCAGAGAAAAAGCTAGAGTTGGCAGCCTTCCAACTTAAAGGGGTGGCTCAAATTCAATTTACACAATGGAAGTTGGAGAAGGGGAATGATAATACAATCCTTTGGGAAGAGTTCAAAGCCGCATTCCTCAATCGGTTCTTTCCTATAGAGCTAAGGGAGGCTAAGATGATGAGTTTATGAACTTTAAGCAAGGTTCCATGAGTGTGAAGGAGTATGCCCTCAAGTTCAACAAGCTATCCAAGTATGCTCCATAATTGTTGTCGACCCTAGATCAAGGATGAATAAATTTGTGTTAGAAGTGTCCGAATTAGTTAATAAGGAGTGTCGTACTGCTATACTAGTAGGAGATATGGACTTGTCTCGGCTCATGACTTATGCCAAACAACTAGAATGGTAGAAAATTAGAAAAAGAAGAAGTGGTGAGTCCAAGAGGGCTCGTTTTGAAGGTGGTTTCGAAGGTTTTAAGGGTGGCTGGTTTCCTCAAGGCCATAAATTCTAAGGCCAAGGGTCATCTAATGCTCCTAACAAGAGGTTTTCCAAAGATCCAGTGACTAACCCAAGATTCCAAGGTGGTAATGGAGGAATGAAAAATCCTAGATGTCCAAGGTGTTAAAAGAATCATAGTGGTCCATGTTTGAGGAATTCTAATACTTTCCTTGGTTGTGGTGAAATGGGTCACTAAGTTATTTATTGCCCTCATGCTCAAAACAAAGGTAGAGAGGGTTATCCACAAGGCCAAGGTACAAATATGGGTCCAAGGGCTAAGGGAGGCCAACAAGGGGGTGCTCCAAGGCAAAATAGACTCTATGCTCTCAAAGGAAGACAAGGGCTGGATGAGGTGACCGATGTCATCATCGGTATGTTAAAGGTTTTTTATTTTGATGTGTATGCATTGATAGACTCGGGTGCCACTGTTTCTTTTATTAATCATTTTGTTGCCAAAAAATTTCATGTTAGTCCTGAATTATTGTGTAAGCCTTATGAAGTATCAACCCCCATTGGTGAGTCTATTTTTGCTAAAAGAGTCTATAGTAATTGGCTTGTGTTCAAATTGCATAAAGTCTTGCCTTGCGATTTCGTTGAATTAGATATAGTGGATGTTGATATCATTCTTGTGATGGATTGATTGCATACATATTATGCTTTTATTAATTGTAGAACCTGTAGAGTTAAAATCCAATTCCCTAATGAGCCCGTCCTTAAGTGGGAAATTCGTAATGTGATGGTCAAGGATAGATTCATTTCTAGTCTTAAAGCCCAAAAGTTGATTTCTAAAGGTTGCCTTTATCATCTTGTGAGGGTTAGGGATGTTGAGTCC
>DF358333.1:15120-26755 GCA_000787875.1 Solanum virginianum
TGGTTGTAGAGGCCACTATTGAGTCAGTTCTAGTGGTTATTGAGTTTCTTGATGTCTTTCCCCATGAGCTTCTCGACGTTCCTCCCGAAAGGGAGATAGACTTTGGAATAGACCTCATTCTCGATACTCAACCCATTTCAATCCCCCCTTACCATATGGCCCTAGCGAAATTGAAGGACTTGAAGGATCAATTGAGGGATTTGTTGGAAAAAGGTTTCATAAGGCCTAGTAAGTTGCCTTGGGGTGCACCAATGTTATTTGTGAAGAAAAAGGATGGTTTTCTTAGAATGTGCATTGATTACCGTTAGCTTAGAACAAGTATCCTCTAGTAAGAATTGATGATCTCTTTGATTAACTTCAAGGAGCTAGTCACTTTTCTAAGATTGACCTTTCATTTCGGTTATCACCAAGTGAAAGTGAAGGAGTATGATATTCCTAAGATGACCTTCCGGACTAGGCATGGGTACTTTGAGTTTGTGGTTGTGTCCTTTGGGTTGACTAATGCACTAACTATATTTATGGATCTTATATATTGGATCTTTAAACCCTACCTTAACATGTTTGTGGTGGTCTTCATTGATGAATATTGATTTATTCCCGAAGTGAGAAAGAGCGTGTGGATCACTTATGGGTGGCGTTGCAAATCTTGAGAGAGGAGAGGTTGTATGCTAAATATAAAAAATGTGAATTTTGGTTGAAAGAAGTTGCTTTTCTAAGGCATATGGTGTCCGGTGATAGCATTAGGGTGGACCCTAAGAAGACAAAGGTGATAAGGAATTGGCCTAGACCTTTTACTCCAACAGATATTAGGAGTTTCTTGGGTTTGGCGGGTTATTACCAGAGGTTTCTAAATGGTTTCTCTTCTATTGCTTCTCCTATGACTAAGTTGACAAAAAAGAAGGCAAAATTCATATGGACTGATGAATGTGAAAAGAGGTTCCAAACTTTAAAGGATAAGTTTGTGTCCGCTCCCATTTTGACTTTACCAGAAAGGTTGGAAGGGTTTGTGGTATATTGTGATGCCTCAAGAATTGGTTTGGGGTGTATTTTGATGCAAAATGGTAAGGTGATAGCATATGCCTCTAGACAACTTAAGGTGCATGAGAAGAATTATCCCACATATGATCTTGAATTGACAGTCGTGGTATTTGCTTTGAAAATTTGGCGTCACTACTTGTATGGAGTTCATATTGATGTGTTTACTGACCACAAATGTCTCCAATATGTATTCACCCAAAATGATCTTAACTTGAGACAAAGAAGGTGGTTCGAGCTCTTTAAAGACTATGATATGAGTATGCATTATCACCTCGGCAAAGCTAATATAGTGGCCGATGCTCTAAGTAGATTGTCCATGGGTAGTCTAGCTCATGTTGATGATGGTGGCAAGCAGGTGGCTAGAGAAGTTCACCGGATGGCTAGATGAGGGGTTAGGTTGGATGAAGATGATAATGGTAGTGTAGTGGTTGTTAATGGTTCTAAATCTTCCTTGATTGAGGAGGTGAAGGCAAAATAAGATCTTGACCCCACTTTGCTAGATTGAAGGCCTTGGTGAGAGATGGTAAAGTAGAGGTTTTCTCCTAAAGGGGAGATGGTGCCCTTAGGTACCAAGGTAGATTGTGTGGGCCAAATATGGATGACTTGAAATAATTGATCTTGAAGGAGGCCCATAATTCATCCTTTTCCATTCACCCTGGTTCTACAAAGATGTATAGAGACTTGAGAGAGGTGTATTGGTAGGGTGGTAAGAAGAGGGATATTTCCAAGTTCATATCTGGATGTCACAATTACTAACAAGTGAAGGCCGAACATCAAAGGCGGGGTGGCCTAGCCCAAGATATAGAGATTCCTACTTAGAAATGGGAAGAGATCAACATAGATTTTGTGGTTGGGTTGCCTAAGACTAGGAAACACTTTGACTCTATTGGGTTGTTGTGGATAGAATGACAAAGTCTGCCACTTTCTACTGGTCAAGGCCACTTATGGTGCCAAAGATTATGCTAAGTTGTATATACACAAGTTGGTTAGATTGCATAGGTGCCTTTGTCTATCAATTCAAATCACGGTGCTCAATTCACTTCTCACATTTGGAGGTCATTCCAAAGAGGTCTTAGTACCAAGGTTAAGCTTAGCACGACTTTTCATCCTCAAACGGATGGTCAAGCTTAGAGAACTATCCAAACTCTTGAGGATATGCTTAGAGCTTGTGTTTTGGAATTTAAGGGTAGTTGCGATGAACATCTTCCACTCATCGAGTTTGCTTACAACAATAGCTACCACTCAAGTGTTTAAAGGTAGTTGAGATAAACATCTTCCACTTATTGAGTTTGCTTACAACATTAGCTACCACTCAAGCATTGGTATGGCTCCCTTTGAAGCTTTATATGGTAGGCATTGTAGATCCCCGATCGGGTGGTTTGAAGTGGAGGAAATGGCTTTGCTAGTTCCGTATTTGGTTGTAGAGGCCATGGAGAAGGTAAGGTTGATAAGGAAGAGGTTGAAAACAACTCAAAGTAGACAAAAGTCCTACTCTGATATGAGGAGAAGAGATCTTGAGTTTAAGGTTGGTGATTGGGTTTACTTGAAGGTCTCACGCAGGAAAGGTGTGGTGTGGTTTGGCAAGAAAGGAAAATTAAGCCCAAGGTTTGTATGTCCTTATAAAGTTTTGAGGAGAGTGGGTAAGGTTGCATATGAGTTGAAGTTGCCTATGGAGATAAATATTGTTCATCCTATCTTCCATGTGTCCATGTGATGTGTTGTCAAAATACAACACATTTGATACCTAAAACAAGCAATTTTGTGAGTTCTTAATGAGACTTTTTATAGTTTTGATGTGTTTTTGTGTTGTTATTGCAAAAAAGGTAGGGTGGCATGATTTTGGAGAAAAATTATAGATTTTGCTGAAGCCCAGGACATACAAGCTCACGTACGAGTCGTAGCCTAAACTACAAGTTGTAGGGTGATTCATAGCAAGAAATAGAGACCAAAAATTAGAAATCTGCAAAGTGGAGGTCAGCCTTATAAGGCCATCCAATGAGTCATAAGTCTTGATACAACTCATATAGGTGGACTCGTAGCAGGAGACAGAGACCCAAAACTTTGGACAAAAAATTGGAGGCCTAGACTACGAAAAGAGCATACTAGTCATAGCCCATGAAATGACTCATACCAATGGGTCATCTAGCTGACTCTAAAATGTCAAGAACCTGTTACGAGACCCTAATTACAACTCGTAGGTCACCCTAGAGTTATACCTGTGAGGCGTACCAGCTGCCAGCTGTCTTTTTTGTGTAATTTTTATTTTGTAAACACTATAAATACTTTATGTTAGGATTTTTAAAGAAAGAGGAGATTTTAGGTATTGAATATCATCTTTGAATATTCTCTCAAGAATATTTTTAGGGTTTTAGCTTAGATTTTTATTTTCTCTTGGAAAATCCACTTTTGAGGAGTGCAAATCCCATATTATATTTATTCTCATTATATATCAAGCATGTGGTTTGCAACTTGTGGTGCTATCACTCTTCATTGCTTTGGGCAAAACTCTCAACTATGTCTTGTCTTTGCATTTTTGTTAGTTTTACTTTAGCCATGAGTAGCTAAGCACCCACAACTTGGGGTTGTGGGAACCATGGGTAGTTGACTTGAGATAACCTAAATTTATTGCATTTCTATGATTGGGGTTTTGCATGTATTGTTTATTTTCCTTTATTTTGATTGTTGTTTATGTGCAAGGGGAGGTTGACTGAGACAATAGGTAACAGTTCGTTGGCACACCATGGTTGTCGACTAAGCGCTATGGTGAAATTCGACCTTCACCTTCATAAAAGGGCTGGAAGAACCTAAGTTACCATCCTGCATACAAATTTTCAATTGTAGTTATGTTGTCTAGGGTAATCAAGTCAATGAACCATAGGGAACACAATTCCCAAGTTATCCCCAAAATTGAGTGTTTTCTCGCGTCGTAGTATAGTGTTTAGTTTTTCTTTTGCTCTTGAATCATCTAACCTTCAATTAGGTTAATTGCTGAAAGCGATCGCTTTCTTATTGGAGCCTGAACATCATCACTATATTGAGAAAGCGTGTGGGTGACCCAAGTGCTATATTGCCCTTGGAGGTTGGGGTTGTTGTAGAAGATAATATGACCTATGAGGAGGTCCCAGTGGATATTTTGGATAGACAATAGAAGAGGTTGAGAAATAAATATGTAGCTTCTGTCAAGGTTCTTTGGAGGAATCAACAAGCTAAAACTGCCACATGGGAAGCCGAGGCAGACATGAGAAAGCGATACCCATATCTCTTCCACTCTACTCAAGCCAAAGGCACTAATTTAAGTCCCCTACTTGATTTCAAGTCTTACGTTTCAAACCTTATGTCATTTTTCATGCATTCATGTTCATGGTAACAAGTTTGTGGTGATTTTGACAATCATGTTGAGAGTTTTTGAAAATGATGTTTAAGTGTCTTTGTTGCATTCATGTCGAGCTGAAATATTTAAAATTACTTCTCTTATATATGTTTCTTTGACATTCGAGATGAATGTTCCCAATGGAGAGATATTGAAATGTCCCAAAAATGTGCTTCAAAATGCCTATAATCGTAATTTCCATCTATCACAAATTCATGCGTGATATCAAAAATCTAACTTCATATTCTCAACCGGGGGCAAAATTGATTGAAAAATGGGTATAACCCAAATTTTAGAGGACACGTAGTGAAAAATATTTTTTGCTAATTTTTGATTCCAGAGAGCATCCGCGCCCTGGCCGCGATGAGCCAGGGGCACGGAGTAGTACAATTTGGTCCTTCACATTAGGTCCGCATCGCGGACCAGTTCAACTTTTTCCTTAGTTTTCCGTATGCGCCCAAGGGCATTGGGGTCATAGCTCCATGCCCACTTAAATGTGAAATCACCCATACTTAGCCATTTTTCAACTTTATGTCACTCAAAACTCTCACAAAAATCTCTTCAAGACTTAACCAAATATCTCATACCAAATTCAAGAATTTCAAGCTTATCTTTGGAACTCAAGGATTCACTTCAATCTCTAAGTTTCTTTCAAGCTTAACTAAAGAAAACCCAAGCTTGTGGTATGTGGATTTCATCCATTGAGTCCTTTCACCTATAGAGCCCAATCTTCTTTTTTAAGAAAATAGCATGATTTCAAGTTGTATTACTTATGGGTATCTCTTATTATGAATTATGAGCATGAATTATGTTGGGGTTTTATCAAAGTATTGTTGATTATGCATGAGTATCTATTTTAAGCTTACACTCTAAGTTGATCTTTGTCTATTGAGACTATGCATGTTATGAGCTATGAAATTATGATCTATTATGAGTTTTGATTATAGATTTCAAGGTACCCTACATAAGAGTTTTACTACATGTTTGTGGGTTGATTTGCATTAAGTTTTCTCATCTTATGTCACTCCCAAATTGCATGATTTTGAACTAGTATAATTTCAAGGTTTTTAAGTATTTGATAAAATGTCTGGTTAGGGATTCTTGAGTTATTGATGATCTATTGTATAACTTACGAGTCAAGTAACTTTATGGTGATTAAAGGAATATACATATGGGTATTAAATTCATTTAAAGTACTTATGGTATTGCAAGTGAATAGTTGGGCTCTCATGTTTGTTGTGTTCTTGGGAATAAAGAAGTTCTTTCTTGATATTTGAATGTGATGGTTTGATGAGCTATTTTTATAACTCCTATCGAAAATAATATGCCGTAAGGCATGTATATTCTATAAGATCTACTAAAAAGGCTATGCCGTATGGTAGAATGACTCATGGTTCCTATTGAAAAGATTATATCATAAGGTAAGGACATCCTATAACACCTACCGAAAAGGTCATGCCATAATGTATAATTTATGGTTCCTACCAAAAGGATTATATCATAAGGTAGAATAATTTACCGCTCCTACCTAAAAGATTATATTGTAAAGTAGGGGACATCTTATGCTACCTACCAAAAAGAGTATGTCGTAAGGTAGGGGTATTGGTAATACTCTTCGTAAAGGTTATACAGTAAGGCGAGTGCGTGGCTATGTGGCCCATCTCAAGCATGTTTGTGTAAGGTTCGAGCATACATATATTCCACATTGAATTTACATTCTTGATTATGACTAAGCATGTTTCACTTCAAGCATTGATCATGCATGCCATAATGATATTACACTATCTCTTACTTATGCTTATGCATTTTGATTATGATATCTATCACGTTTTTCATTGCATCCTACATAGTACATTCAAACATACTAACGCATACTCTATGCCTACATGATGTTACCATGTAGGAACTGGAGCTCCTCACCATCATCTTCCACGTGGCCAGATTTGACATCTTGAAGATAAGCTTTGGTGAGTCCTTAAGTTCAGGGACACTAGCTATGCTTCTCTTGCTTATGTTATTCCTTTATGTTGAACTCTTAATACTATGAGGGTGAGCCCGAAAAGTGTCTTTGCCCCCGCTCATTCTATGCTTAGAGGTGTTGTTGGATAAGTGATGTAATAATGCTTGAGCTTGACTCTTCTATGATTTATGATATTAAAGACTTCTGTTAGTCCGTTTATTCTTAATTATACTTTTTGATGTTGTTTACTTTGCTTCTGCGACAAAGGATGTGTGATTGTTATGCTATGAGGCTTGTTTGGGTCCCTTCGGGTTCCCGTTCGCCGTGTCACATCTAGGCCCTAGGTTTGGGTCATGAAAAACTTGGTATCACAGCAATAGGTTGTTAATGTTCCTCGGAATCTATCACACCGCATCGGTTAAAGACTTATTCATGGTTATGAAGCATGCCATAACTATGAATAGGAGACAATGAAGCATTTTAGGAAATGTTTCACTTTTACATGGTCTATATTGTGCCTTAGTTGTAGGGTAAGTTTCCCCCCCTAATGAGTGTTCTTTGCTTTTTTAGATCATGCCGCTTCAAAGAGGGAGACCAAGGAGGGCCTGTGCACCCGCAGGATAATCGGCTTACCCCGCTCCTCAAGATCCTTAAGACGGATGGGCTACCAAAGTTGAGTTCCGAAATGCTATTACTATGTTGGCACATACAATGACCAACTAAATTTACCAAGTCGTCCAAGCCCCTTATATTCCTACTCTGGCCTCAAGGGTGAGGGATTTTACTAGAATGAACCCACCGGAGTTCCATGGGTCTAAAGTGGATGAGGATCCTCAAGAATTTGTTGATGAAGTGTATAAAGTGTTATCTATTATGGGGGTTAGTGATGATGTTCATGCTCTAATAAGAAAGCGGTCTCTCTCAGCAATTAACCTAAGCGAAGGTTAGGGTCGGATCTACAGGGAATATAGGGCTTGACTACAAGAATCCACTACTAATCATTTCAAGCATAAATAACTAAAATCTCTAATCTACTACTAATCATTTTAAGCATAAATAACTAAAATCTCTAAATGGGGGAGGGGTTTGTGAATTCAAAAATAAGTAAAATAAACACTAATCTAAGACGCATGGAAACACTCAATTTTGGGGACAACTTGGGAATTGTGTTCACCATGGTTCGTCGACTCGATTACCCTTGATAACATAACTACAATTGGTGATTTGCATGCAGGATGGTAACTTAGGTTCTTCTAGCCTTCTTGTGAAGGTTAAATTTCACCATAGTGCTTGGTTGGTAACCATAGCGCGCCAACTAACCATTGCCTATTATCCCAGTCAACCTCCCCTTGGTCAAGCTTGGTGCCAACTTACCATTATCAATTGTCCCACTCAACCTCCCCTTGGTCAAGTTTGGTTGATTAGATGAAAACACATCAATTGAATTGTGTCATCTACTTCCCTTTTACTATTCATCACTACCTTGGTCTGGCTAGTGATAGTAGGCGGGGTTTGGTATTGGCCACCACTAAACTACAATCATAATGAAGGAAAATAGACAATACATGCAAACCCCAACCGTAGAAATACAATAAACCTAGGTCATTTCAAATCAACTACCCATGATTCCCACAACCCCAAGTTGTGGGTGTTTAGCTACTTATGGCTAAGGCAAAACAAGCAAAAATGCAAATAAATGACATAGTTGGAGAGTTTTACCAAAAACTATGAAGATTGTAGACACTACAAGTTGTAAACCTAAAAAAGCTTGATTGATCAACAATGAGTACGAAGCAAGATTTGTAATCCTCAGAATGGGTTTTCCAAGAGAAAATAATAAAACTAATCTAAAACCCTAACATATTCTTAAGAGAGTATTCAAAGGCAAGTTTTATCCTAAAAAATATGGAATCCCTTTCTAAAAAATAAACTAAATGTATTTACAGTGTTTATAAATAAACCCTAAAAATAACATAGAAAAGACAGCTAGCAACTAGTACGCCTTGCAAGTATGACTCGTAGGGGGACCTACGAGTCGGAGTCGGAGTCTTGTATCAGGCTCTTAGCATCTTGAACTAAACTGGTATGACCCACAGGTATAGTCGTTACTTGGACTATGACTCGTATGTTCCTCTTGTAGTCTTGGCCTTCAGTTGTTTTAGTCCAACATTTTGGCTCTCTGATTTCTGCTACGAGTCCACTTATACAAGTTGTGGTGAGAACTATGACTTGTAGGATGGCATCGCAGGGATGACCTCCACTTAGCAGATTTCTGAATTTTTGGTCTCTGATTCTTGCTATAACGCAACCTACAACTTGTAGCTTGGGCTACGACTCATAGGTGAGCTCGTATGTCCTATGATTTAGTGAAATCTGCAACTTTTCTTCAAAAATCATGTCAACTTAACTTTTCTGCTAAAACAACACAAAACACATAAAAACCAAAAAAGGTCACATCAAGAACTCACAAAATCCCTTGTTTTAGTCATCAAATGTACTGTATTTTGACAGCACAGCAACACCCTCAACTTAGAATTATTGCTTGTCTTCAATTGATGAGTCAATCTAAGCAAACAATTAGAAATACATAGCAGCTACACTAATGGCATATACAACAACTCCTTTGATTCAGGTACCCAACTATCATTTACAAATCAGGATTGCAAGGTTATTAAGCTAAACCAAAACATAATGAGATACCTGGCAATCCAACTATGACAAGCTAAGGAGCATCAACCATCTACAATCGCTGGTATAGTCATATGCTACTCAAGTAGTGAAAATGCTCTCATTGGAAAGAAGTCCCTCAGACTCACTAAAAAAACATTTAGAATTCAGGGGCTGAGGAAGCATTCTCACTCTCACAATTAAAATTCATGCATACTGACTAACACTATAGGCTTGCCTCTATACACATCTTCTGGCTTGGTGATGAAGTAGATTTGGATCACTTTAGGGCTTATGGGATTGTAACATAGGTTCAGGGGGCTTTGTTATGACATTTTAGGCAATTAGTGACTAAAAGCTATCCTTGAACCATGTTTACCAACACTTTTCGCTTTCATAACCCAACCTTTTTCAATAAGTCCACCCTTATTCTCTTGTTTTTGAATTTTTCGAGTGCTTTCTTTCTATTTTCAGCTGTGCCTTATTTTTGAACTCAATTGTTGCTACTTTTTCTCAATTCAAGACACTTTTCTTTTACTTTTTCTTCACTAGGCTCATGCTTTTTCATTTCTTTCTTTATTTCCCAATTAACCACCTCATTGTCATTTCTTTAGCACAATAAGGGCCACCCTCAACTTAGGTTTTTAGCTTGAGATGAAGTACATAATATCTATTCCTCACACCAGGACCACAATTTGTAGCCACCCTCAACTTAGGCTTTTAGCCTTAATTAAGGTTTACATGTCCAAGGATAGACCAGGGCTAATATCAAGGTATTTTATCAAACAAGGTTAAGCTAGCAAGGTGTCAA
The DNA here is from genome assembly GCA_000787875.1 of Solanum virginianum. Classification (NCBI taxonomy): domain Eukaryota; kingdom Viridiplantae; phylum Streptophyta; class Magnoliopsida; order Solanales; family Solanaceae; genus Solanum; species Solanum virginianum. The sequence goes on from DF358333.1 coordinate 24,967, forward strand.
GAAATTAGGCTTTAAGCCTTAATCAAGGTTCACATGTGCAAGGATAGACCAGGGCCAATATCAAGGTATTTAATCAAACAAGGTTAAGCTAGCAAGGTATCAAGAAAGAAAGAGTAAATAATAAGCTAAAAAAATTGGAACAAGGGATTCTCTCACTCATTTGGTGGGTAATTTAGGCTAAAAGTTAAAGTTCTGAGTCCATAAAGATACATGAATGCCGCAAAATAAGCTCACAACACACATGGCATTGCATCCACAATCAAGTATAGACTCACAGGTCATGGTTTTAGCCTCAGCTTACCTTCACAATATCAGAACAAACATTGCTAGATACTTAAAAATGTATGAATGCATCAACAACCACAATCTCAAAAATTTTGAGGGTACCCATTTTTTTTATCAAAAGTTTAAAACACATCTAAAGATTATGTATATGCCAATAGTGTCATGACAAAGCCTAGGGCCTAGACGTGACACGATGAATGGGGAACCCGAAGGGGACACCAAACAAGCCGCTTAGCATATTTTCACATATCATTGGTTGCGGAAGCATAAAAAGACATATACAATTAAAGGTAAGGGTAATGGGACTAAGGGAAACTTGTATAAACACCGAAGTCAAAAGTCAAGAGTCAAGCTCATACATAGCATACACCTTGTCCAACATACACCTCTAAAACATAGAAAAAGCAGCGGCCAAGACAAAGTAACCGGGTTCACCCTCATAGACAAAGATAACCCAAGATAATGTCTCAATACATAGATAATAGAGAAAAGACATAAACCAAAGCCCCCAAAATGGAGGACTCATCCACAAGCTTGGAATAACACCATCTAACCAAGTAGAAGAGGAGGATGATCAACCTGGGTACCAGTTCCTACATGGTGATATCATAAAGCCAAGAGTATGCATTAGTACGTTTGAATGTACTAAGTATGCGGGATGCAATGCAACAAGAGATAGGCATCATAATCCAAAATGCAAGATGATAGACATGAAACACCCCGTACACACACTACAAGTATTTGTACTATATATGTGAAACATGATATGGACTTTCAAATTACAAAATGCAAGATGATAGACAATATGCATATTATAGCAAGATGGAATGTATGATCAATATATAAGTAAATCATACTTAAGTATATCATGTTCATATAGAATATTATATGTAAAGAATGACACCAAGCTAGCTCTCCAAGGTATAAACCCCTCGGTAGGTTGGTGCTGATCACACTCATCACCATAGTGAATAAGTATAAACCCCCATTCGGTTGGTGATGATCGCACCCATCACCCTAGTGAATAAACCCCCATCCAGTTACTCGGCTCTTTTCCCCTGGGTTGGGCATAGTCTATGCAACACTTTATATAGGATTCATCATATGCTCTAATGCAATACCTCATATAGGAATAATCATGTTCATAAGCTCATTTCATCATCATTTCACCATCATATAATTATCATAACATCATTCATATCATATCTCATACTTTGGACCTTCATTTCCTCAAGAAACCATAATCATTCATTTTATCAAACACCTTGGGTGGTGTAATGGGGGTAAAAGAACATGCAATTTATGGATGAAATCATGCAAGAAAATCTATGGTAAAACCTTTAATGAACACCTTGAAACACCTCCAAGACATTCATATCAAAACCCCTCATCAAATCCAACATTAGATCCAAAATTTGAAGCTCAAAACATGCTTAAACAACTAATACTTTCATGTATTAAAATTATTTTGCAGTAAATTTCTCAATATTCAAGACCCATATGT
>DF358333.1:34014-57801 GCA_000787875.1 Solanum virginianum
TTAATTCTATTGATGCCCCAAACATCAAATAGTTCTATGACCAAAATAGGATTTAGAGGGAGTTCTTACCGTCGTGAAACTCTGCCCTCTCTTTGGCATCTATCACAAGACTTTACATAATCATAGGCATATTGATGTATAGATGGCCAATAGTATCCACATTCCAACACTTTATAAGCCATACGAACTCCACTGTGATGGCCACCTACTAATAAAGAGTAGCATGCTTGAAGAATGCTCATCATTTCCACTTTTGGAACACATCGATAGATGATCCCATTTGCGCAAATGCAAAATAAATATGGCTCATCCCAGAAGAACTTCTTGACATCATACATAAACTTGCGATGCTCATGGGTGTTCAAATCAGGTGGCACTATCTCACTCATCAAGTGGTTAGCATAGTCTACAAACCAAGGTATAACATCATGTAAGGCTTCCAAAACTCTCTCATCAGGGAATGAGTCATTTATGTCAAGACCATTGTCGAACTTACCATAGCTTCATGTTCTAATCTAGAGAGATGATCAGCTACTTGATTTTCTAACCCCTTTCTGTCAATCAAATCAATGTTAAATTCTTGCAAGAAAAGTACCTATCTGATCAATCTTGGTTTTGCATCTTTGTTCGCCATTAGATATTTGAGCACTGCATGGTCTGTGTGCACAATCACCTTGGTCCCCAATAGGTATGACCGGAATTTTTCAAAAGCAAAAAATAATGCAAGCAATTCTTGTTCGATCACTATATAGTTTTTCTGGGCCACATTTAATGCTTTGCTAGCATAATAGATTGGATGCAAAATTCTCTCAGTTCGTTATCCCAACACTACACCTAGTGCAACCCCACTCGCATCACACATTAATTCAAATAGTTATGACCAATCTGGAGCTATAATAATAGGTGTTGTGGTCAGCCTTCTTTTCAGTTCTTCAAAGGCATGCATGCATGCATCATCAAATACAAATATGGCATCTTGCTCCAACAACTTACACAAGGGCTACGAGATCTTGGAAAAATCCTTTATGAATCAGCGATAGAATCAAGCATGGCCTAAAAAGCTCCTAATACCTTTTATTGAAATTGGTGGTGGAAAGTTTCCTATAACCTTGATTATTATTTTATCCATCTCGATTCATTTGCTTGAAACTTTGTGACCAAGTACGATACCTTCTTTGACCATAAAATAAGATTTCTCCCAATTTAGCACCAAGTGACTTTCACCACACCTTTGCAACAAATTACGCAAATATAACAAGCAATCTTTAAAGGACTGGTCAACAATGCTAAAATCATCCACGAACACCTCAATAGTGCTCTCAACCATGTCTGAGAAGATAGACATCATACATCTTTGAAATATTTCTGGAGCGTTACATAGTCCAAAAGGCATTCTCTTAAATACAAAGGTACCATATGGACGTGTGAACATTGTCTTCTCCTGGTCCTCTAGCATAATAACAATCTGATTGTACTTGGAATATCCATCAAGGAAATAATATCACCCCTTCTCTACCAATCTGTTGAGCATCTGATCCATAAAAGGCATAGGAAAATAATCTTTCTCGATAGAAGCATTTAATTTTCTATAGTCCATACACACTCTCCATCTGGTGACTGGTCTCATAGGGATCAACTAATTCTTCGCATTAGGCACCATTGTGATACCTCTCTTTTTTGGAACATACTAAACTGGACTTATCCACTAACTATCGGCAATTAGGTAGATTACTCCTGCATCTAACCACTTGATGATTTCTTTCCTCACTACCTCTTTCATTGGATGCTTTAACCTTCTTTGATGCTCAATACCCGGGTTATAATTTTTGACTAGTTGAATTTTGTGAGTGCATATCCTATGGTGTATGCCAATGATAGCTGCAATTGTCCATCCAATGGCCCTTTTGAAGTTCTTGAGAATTGAGACAAGGGCCTCTGTTTGAACCTCACTCAAATTTGATGCAATGATGATAGGCAAAGTACTATTCTCTCCCAAGTATGCGTATTTTAGATGCGATGGTAATGCCTTTAATTCTAACTACGGTGGGACTTCTACAGAAGGTTTGGTAGGTGGTGTTTCCTTATTGTATAAATCTAACTCCAACCTTACTTGTCACCTCGGCACAAATGACACCCCAAGAGCATTTACCATTTACTCATAATCAGGAATATTGTCACCATCAAAATTGAACTTAGTTTCTGCCAGTAAAGAAGGCAGTGCTATGGCATCGGTAACATTTATTGCTATAGGGTTCAATGGATATTGATTCCATCCATGAGCATTTTTTCGACTCCGAGCCTTAATTCTATTGGGATCTCTACTTCACTGTCCTCACCCGTTGAAATCATTAAAATGGCTTGGAACTCAGAATTCTTTCTATCATATTGACCCAATTGGAACACAACTACCTTTCCCCCAAGCCTGAAAGTAAGTAGGCTCTTTTCCATATCAACTAATGCATGACCTATGGCTCAAAAGGGTCATCCCAAAATCATAGGAACTGTAAACTTAACCTCACAGTCAAGTATAATAAAATCTACAGGAAATATAAATTTATCTACCTTTACCAGCACATCATATAATATCCCTATAGGCTTCTTGATTTTTCTATCTGTCATCAACAACTGCATCTCCGTAGAGACAAGGCTTCCTAAACCGAGCTTTCTGAATATGGAAAGAGGCATGAAGTTAATGCTAGCCCCCAAAACACATAGTGCTTTAGTAAACTCAAGTTCTCCTATAGTGCGTGTGATGGTGAATGCACCCAAGTTATCCCACTTTTGCACTAAAGACTTTGTAGTGATGACACTACAATGTTGAAAACTTTTAGAGAGGTCTTTACTCACTTTTTGCTTCTTCTTGACTAGACCTTTCATACATTTGGCATGCCCCGACCATGCAGTGTCCTTCATTTTTAGGATTCTAAACCATATTGCTTGGTAAGGTGCCCTTTTGGTGTTGGTTTAACTGTGAAGAAACTTATCCGAATTATTGTTCGAGTAGCTTAATCGCCACTGAGTGAGACTCTATTTTTGGGTTAATACTTGAAATATCTGCTTTCATTCCTTTTAAAGTGTCATCTTGGTGGTTGGCCCTCTTCAACAACTTTTTGAACATCTCTTCAATCTTGGAGTTACTTGACCCAGCATCACGGTTGCGAGGAGGCACATAAGGACCATTCCTGTAACCCTCTCTTCTTCCCAACTCGGCATTCAACACACTCTCTCTCTCTTATAGTATCCACCCTGGTTGTTTCTATACACCCCATCACGATTGAAATTCTTACCTTGATTCCCGGACACTTACCTCCAATAGTCCAAATTGGACCCTTGGGGGTTGTTCCGAAAACTCGCTGCTTGGTTGCTTACAAAACATGCATATTTATCAAAGAATGGATCATCATAGATAGGAGCCATCAGGGGTTGGTGAGTGACTACCTTGACACTTGCTTGATTTTAACTTAAAATCAAGTCCATACTTGGGCGAAGTTGAGCAAGTTGCTCCATGATCTCTTTATTTACCTTTGCTTGCTCATTATTGGTGTTAACCGCACAAGAAGGTTTCATCGCACCTCACTCCTATTGCCCCCATACTCTATTTTTTTTCACCATTTGCTCTATTTTTGCTGCTATCAATGCAAAAGATTTGTCAAGGAACATGCCTCCCATGATTATGTCAGCGCAAACTTGACTATTATTATCAAGTGCCTGATAGAAAATCTCAACGAAGGCATCATCAACAATTTTATGATCAAGGACCATCCTCAAGCATTTAGTAAACCTCTTCCAGGTAGGGCTAATAGAGTCATCCGACAATTGCTCAAAGCTGTTGATTTGGTCTTTGAGCTTCAACTTCTTAGATCTTGGAAAATATCTTTCAAGTAATACTCTTTGAAGCTCAGCCCAACTTGTAATAGTACCCGAAGGAAGCTTGGACAACCATACAGTTGCATTGCTAGTTAATAACATTGGGAACACTCTTAAACCAATAGCATCAAGAGAAAGGTTTTGTGTCCCCATGACACTCTTGCAAACAAATACCACATTTCAGAGATGATGGTGGGGATCCTCCGAAGGTAGCCCTGTGAATAGTCAGTGGTTTTGGAGTATTTGGAGTAATCCACTGATACAATGAACTTAGTTTCTGCCAGTAAAGAAGGCAGTGCTATGGCATCGGTAACATTTATTGCTATAGGGTTCAATGGATATTGATTCCATCCATGAGCATTTTTTGTTGAAGTCCCTAAGCTATGGCCTGTTACCCCTTGGTTGTGGATTCTCGTCTCTACCCGTATCCTCATTCATATTCATATCCTTCTCAACCTCGATATCCTCATTCACTTGAGCCATTCTTCTTGGTAGTCAATAGATCTCCAAATTGAGTGGAGCTAAGGGGTTTCCTTGGCTCCTTGTGTTAGGCATACAATATAATACACCCTGCAAATAAACTCAAACAACAAAAAACCAAAAACAAAAGTAAAATACAAGAGATTCTAGAAATCAACACTAGAAATAACTAATAGTGAATTCAAATCAAAACCTAGCCATATTCCCCAACAACGGTGCCATAATTTTTATGATGTTCTCGCTCCAACAAGAAAAAGGTCACTGTCAGTAATTAACCTAACCGAAGGTTAGGGTCGAAGCCATAAGAAATATGGGGCTTGACTACAAGAATCCACTACTAATCATTTCAAGCATAAATAACTAAAATCTCTAAATTGGGGGGGGGGGGTTGTGACTCATAAACAAAGTAAAATAAACACTAAACTATGATGCGAGGAAATACTCAATTTTGGGGACAACTTGGGAATTGTGTTCACCATGGTTCGTTAACTCAATTACCTTAGGTAACATAACTATAATTGAAAATTTGCATGTAGGATGATAACTTAGGTTCTTTCAGCCCTCTTGTGGAGGTGAAGGTTGAATTTCACCATGGCGCTTGGTCGGCCACCATAGCGTGCCAACTAACTGTTACCAATTGTCCCAGTCAACCTCTCCTTAGTCAAGTTTGGTTGATTAGATGAGAACACATCAATCGAATCCTGTCATCTACTTCCCTTTTTGTATTCGTCACTACCTTGGTTGAGCTAGTGATAGTAAATAGGGTTTGGTTTTGGCCACCACCAAACTACAATCATAATGAAGGGAATTAGATAATACATGCAAACCCCAATTGTAGAAATGCAATAAACTTAGGTTATTTCAAATTAACTACCTGTGATTCCCACAATCCCAAGTTGTGGGTGCTTAGTTACTCATGGCTAAGGCAAAACAAGCAAAAATGCAAATAAATGACATAGTTGACAGTTTTACCAAAAATTATGAAGATTGTAGATACCCCAAGTTGCAAACCTAAAAGCTTGATTGATCAATAATGAGTACAAAACAAGATTTGCAATCTCCAAAATGGACTTTCCAAGAGGAAATAATAAACTAATCTAAAACCCTAAAATATTCTTAAGAGAATGTTCAAAGGCAAGTTCTATCCTAAAAAATCTAGAATCTCTTTCTCAAAAATGAACTAAATGTATTTATAGTGTTTACAAATAAACCCTAAAAATAACACAAAAGACAGCTGGCAACTGGTACGCCTCGCAGGTATGACTTGTAGGGTGACCTACGAGTCATAGTCGGGGTCTCATATCAGGCTCTTGACATCTTGTTCTAAATTAGTACGACTCGTAGGTATGAGCCGTTGCTTGGGCTACAACTCATATGTTTCTCTCGTAGTCTTGGCCTTCATATATTTCTCTAATTCTTGCAATGAGTCCACCTATATGAGTCATGGTGAGAACTATGACTCATAGGATGGCCTAGTAGCGATGACTTCCACTTAACAGATTTCTAAATTTGGCCAAAATGATAGAATTTATGAATCTAAAGCAAGGATCTATGAGTGTGAGGGAGTATGCCCTCAGGTTCAATCAACTCTCTAAGTATGCTCCATAGTTGATGGTTGAGCTGAGGTCTAGGATGAATAAATTTGTGATAGGTGTGTCCGACTTGATTAATGAGGAGTATCATCCATCCATGTTGATAAGTGATATGAGTTTGTCCCGCCTCATGACTTATGCCGAACAACTGGAGGGGGAAAAGCTTAGAAAGAGAAGAAGTGATGAGGCCAAGAGGTCTCAGTTTGAGGGTGACCGGTTCCAACAAGGTATTGAGTTTCAAGGCCAAGTATCCTCTAGTGTTCCAAATAATAGGGTTGATGAGGATGGGGCACCTAACCCAAGGCTCCAAAGGGGTGATAAAGGGGTGACTTATCTTACATGCCCAAAATGTGGGAGGAATCATGGTAGCACATGTTGGAGGAACATAAGTGTATGCTTTGGGTGTGCTCAAATGGGCCACAACATTCCCGATTGTCCACATGCTCACAACAAAAGTACGGATGGCCGACTATATGGGCAAGGTGGGCATGTTGATCAAGAGGCTCAAGGTGGCCAACAAGGGGGTACCCCACGACATAATCAGTTCTATATTATTCAAGGGAGACAAGGGGTGGATGAGGTAGCTGACGTTGCTACTGGTATATTAAAGGTTTTGATTTTTAGGTACATGCTTTGATAAGTCCGGGTGCCACTATTTTTTTTGTTATTCCTTTTGTCGCTAATAAGATTCATGTGAGTCCAAATTATTGTGTGAACCCTTTTGGTATCTACCCCCATTGGTGAGTCTATTGTTGCTAGAAAAATCTATAAGAGTTGCCCCATTTGCATGAAATCTTGTCTTGTGATTTTGTTGAACTTGTCATGGTGGGTTTGGAGGTCTTGGAGTGGTTTGATTACATGCATGTCATGCTTCGGTTAATTATAGAACTCGTAGAGTTAGTTTTCAATTCCTTAATTAACCTGTCCTTGAGTGGGAGAGTTGTGATGTTATGGTCAAGGGTAGGTTCTTTTCTTGTCTTAAAGACCAAAAGTTGATTTCTAAGGGTTTTCTCTATTATCTTGTGAGGGTTAGAGATGCTGAGTCCAAAGTCCTTCCTATTGAGTCAGTTCCGAAGGCTAATAAGTTTCTTGATGTCTTTTTTGATATTTTGAATTTGTGGTAGTGTCTTTTAGCTTGACTAATACACCGACTATGTTTATGGATCTCATGATTAGGGTCTTTAAACCATACCTTGTTATGTGTGTGGTAGTTTATAGATGGTATATTGATTTATTTTTGGAATGAAGAAGAGCTTGCAAGTTATTTGAGAGCGACATTACAAATTTTGAGGGATGAGAGGTTGTTTGCTAAATGTGATAAGTGTGAATTATGGGTATCAAGGAGGTGGTTAGAGAAGTGCATCAGTTGGTTAGGTTGGGAATAAGGTTGGATGAAGTTGAGAATGGTAGTGTAGTGGTTTTAATTATTCCAAATCTTATTTGGTTGAAGGGGTCAACTTAGAGTAAGACCATGACCCCGTCTTGCTAAAGTTGAATGTTTTGGTGGAATATGGTGAAGTGGGGGTTTTCTCCCAAGGGGAATATGGTGTCCTTTGGTACTAAGGTAGTTTACATGTGCTTGTGTTGTTGATTGGGTTCACTTGAAAGTCCCACCTATGAAGGGTGTGATTCGGTTTGGCAAGAAAAGGGAATTGAGCCTAAGATTTGTGGGTCCTTATAGAGTGTTGTGGAGAATTGGTAAGGTGGCCTATGAGTTAGAGTTGCCTATTGATATGAATATGGTTCATCCACTCTTTCATGTATCTATATTGAGGGGATGTATTGGTGGCCCAAGTGCTATAGGAATCTTTGAGGTTGTGGGTGTTGTGGAGGATGAGTTGATCTATGAGGAGGTCCTGATGGAGATGTTGTGCAGATATGTAAAAAGGTTGAGGATCATAGGTGTAGCCTCCATCAAGCTTCTTTGGGTAATCAATAAGTTGAAAGTGTCATTTGGGTAGCCGGTATCTCAAAATTCGTGCGTGATATCAAAAATCCAACTTCATATTCTTGATCAGGAAAAATTAAGAGGGAAATGGGTATAACCCCGACTTTAGAGGATCCATAGAAAAAAACAAATTTAACTAAAATTTCATTTCCAGAAGCAGTGCGCGTTGCGGAGCCTTGTGGAGCAGTGTATTTTGTTGCCAGTTTTTCCTATTTTGGTCTAAGGCTTTGGGACCTTGGGCCTAAGACTTCCTATACATAAAAACACCTATAATTCATTCCCTAAACATTCCCAAAACTCTTTCTAACACTTAGCCAAATATTTCATCCAAATTCAAGTCTCCCAAACTCAATCCGGATCTCAAGAAATTCATTCAAGCTTCAAGTTCTAATTCAAATCTTCATCAAGGAAATCTTCAAATTTGAGGTATATGGGTTTCAACCATTAAGTCCTTTTATCTATGGTGCCCAACGTTTCTTTTTATGTAAATTGCATGTTTTCAAGTTGATTTATCTATGGGTACTTCTTATTATGAATTTGACTATGAACTATGTTGGGGTTTCATAAAATATTGACTATTTATGCATGTTTTGAGCTATGAAACTATGATCTATTATGAGATTTGATGAGGCGTTTCAACGTATGTTGCATGAGGGTACTACCAAGTGTTGGTGGGTTGATTTACAATAAGTTTTTTCACATGATTTCACTCTTGAATTGTATAATTTTGAACTAGCATTACAACCCACCAAGTGTTTGATAAAATATACGGTTAGGGATTCTTGAGTTATTGATGATCAATTATATGGCTTATCTGTCAAGTGATATTATGATGATTAAGGGAATGTACATATGGGTATTAAATTCATGTAAAATACTTACGGCATTGCAAGTGAATTATTGGGCTCCCATGTTTGTTGTGTTCTTGGGAAATGAGAAGTTCTTTCTTAATACTTAAATGTGATGGTTTGATGAGCTATTTTTATGCTCCTACCAAAAAGATTATATTGTAGGGTATGGATATTCTATAAGTTCTACCGAAAAGGCTATGCTGTAAGATAGAATGACTTATGGCTCCTACCCAAAAGATTATATCGTAAGGTAAGGACATCCTATAACACCTACCGAAAAAGTCATGCCGTAAGGTACAATTCAACCAAAAAGACTATGTCGTAAGGTAGGGGTATTGGTAACACTCTCCAAAAAGTTTATACAGTAAGGCGAGTGGGTGACTATGTGGCCTATCTCAAGCATGTTTGTGTACGGTTCAAGCATACATATATTCCACATTGAATTTACGTTCCTTGATTATGACTAAGCATGTTTTACTTCAAGAATTGATCATGCATGCCACAATGATATTATACTATCTCTTGCTTATTTTTATGCATTTTGATTATGATATCTATCACTTCTTGCATTATATCCTACATACTTAGTACATTCAAACTTACTAATGTATTTTTATGCCTATATGATATTACAATGTAGGAACCAGAGCTCCTCACAATTATCCTCCATGTGGCTAGATTTGACATCTTGAATATAAGCTTTGGTGAGTTCTCAAGTTTGGGGACACTGCTATGCTACTCTTTCTTATGTTATTCCTTTATGTTGAACTCTTAATACTATGAGCATGAGCCCGAAAAGTGTTTTGGTCCCTAAGGCTATTGTGACACCTATCAAAGGAGTAGTTCCCCACCTAGGAGCTACTTTACCATATTTCGAATTCAATGGTTTTAAAAAATCTCCTACTGTAGTTCATATTGGACCAGATCTAGAACTGTTCTTAACAGTTTGTGTAGCCATAAATCCTATTGTATTCATTAAGATCTATGACTTTGTATACCATTCCGTTGTAAATAAACGATCCTATCATAGATCTCATTCTATGTTTAGAGATGTTGTTGGACAAGTGATGTAATTATGCTTGAGCTTGACTCTTCTATTATTTATGCTATTAAAGACTTCCCTTAGTCCCTTTATCCTTAATTATAATCTCTTGATGTTGTTTACTTTGCTTTCGCGACCAAGGATGCATGATTGTTATGCTAAGAGCCTTGTTTGGGTCCCTTCGGGTTCCTATTCACTATGTCATGTCTAGGCTCTAGGCTTGGGTCATGACACAACCCTTCTTTGACCAAAGAGGTCAAATCTAAGTAGGACCTTGACCTGGCTTTGGTAGAATTAAAAGCATTGGTGAAAAATGGCAACATAGAGGTTTTCTCCCAAGGGGGAAATAATGTCCTTAGGCACCAAGGCAGGTTGGGTGTACCAAATGTTGATGGCTTGAAGGATTAGATTTTGAAGCAGGCACATAACTCATCCTATTTTATCCACCTTAATTCTAAAAAGATTTATAGAGGTTTGAAGGAGGTATATTAGTGGAGTGCAATTGAATGTCTGAAAAGCTCCTCATGTGCTTCGGAATGCCCTATAATTGTAATTTTTACATTTCTCAAAATCCATGCATGATTTTGAAAATTTGACTTCATATTCTCAATCAGGGACAAAATTGAGTGGGTAATGGGTATAACCCAGATTTTAGAGGACCCATAGCAAAAAATAATTTTCGTTAATTTTTGAATTCCAGTGGTTGTCCGCGCCCTAGCTACGACGCACCAAGGGCGCGTATCTATGTATTTTGTTAGGCAAATAGGTTCGTATTGTGCTAGGGATGGGGACCAGTGCATTATTTTACTTGGTTATATCACGACCCAAGTTTAGGGCCTAAACGTGACACGATGAATGGGAACCCAAAGGGACCCCAAACAAGACTCGTAGCATATCATTCTCACATCCTTGGTCGCAGAAGCAAAATAAATAACACAAGAGATGTAAATAAGGGAAGTGGGACTAAGGAAAGTCTCGATATTTATAAAAGCATAAAAGAGTCAAGCTCTTTCCATAAGTACATCAAATATCCAACAAGACCTCTCACATGGAATAGAGCGGGGGCCAAGACATTTTTCGGGCTCACCCTCATAGTAACAAGTGTTCAACATAAAGAAATATTAAATAGCTAGAGTAGCGTAGATAGTGTCCTCGAAGTTGAGAACCCACCAAAGCTTATATTTTGAAGTACCGTAGTAGCCACGCAGAGGATGACCGAAAGGTGCTCTGGTTCCTATATGGTAATATCATGTGGGCATAGAGTATGTGTTAGTACGTTTGAATATACTAAGTATGTAGGATGCAATGCAATAAGATATAAGCCAATAGTCAAAATGCATAATCATAAGCAATGGATAAGTATAATATCAATAAGGCATGCATGATCAATGCTTGAAGTAAAACATGTTTATAAATCATACAACTTGCATGGTACATATCACATGTGTAGTAATAGACCTTAACCAACATTAACCAAGTGAGCCACTACTTGGAATCCAAGGCATGTCACCCCTTTGTAAGGTCCTCAACAAGGTGTGGTCTACATGCTCATCATAGTTACTTTTAATGAATTCAATATATACATGCAATCCCTTAATCATCATATAGTCACTTGACTTATAAATCATGTAATAGATCATCAATAGTATGAGAATCCTTATCATGGCATTTTATCAAACACTTGGTGGGTTCATAATGCTTTGTCAAAATCATGTAATTCAAGAGTGAAATAATATGAGAAAACTCAATGCAAGTCAATCCACCAACATATAGTAAAACACTCATGTAGGGTACCTTGAAATCCATCAACAAATCTCATAATAGGCCATAGTTTCATAGCTCAAAACATGCATAGTTTCAATAGACAAAATCAATTAACGGTATAAGCTTGAAATAGATATACATGCATAATTAATCAATATTTCATAAAACCCCAATATAATTTATAATCATAATCTATAATAAGAAATACACATAGATGATACAACTTGAAAACATATAATTTTCAGAAAAAGAAAGATTGGGCTCCATGGGTGAAAGGACCCAATGGATGAAACCCACATACCTCAAACTTGGGTTTCCTTGAGATGAGCTCAAAGAGAACATAGAGCTTGAAGAGACTCCTTGAGTTCTAAAGTTAAGCTTAAAATCCTTGAAATTTGAATGAGATATTTAGTTAAGTCTTGGAGAGGTTTTTGTGACAGTTTTCAGTGATATAGAGTTGAAAAATGACAAAGTATAGGTGTTTCCACGCATAAGTAGGCATGGAGCTATGACTGCCATGACCCAAGCCTAGGATCTAGACGTGACATGACAAATGAAAACCTGAAGGGACCCCAATCAAGCCTCTTAACATATCATTACACATCTTTGGTCGCAGAAGCAATAAAACAACAATAAGAGATAGTAAAAAGGGAATATAGGGCTAAGGGATATCATCCATGTCATAAAACATCAAAAGAGTCAAAGAGAGTCAAAACTCATAGAATCATATCATACTTGTACAACAACACCTCTAAAAATAGAACTTAGTAGGGGCCAAGACAAGCAACTGGCTCACCCTTATAGTAGCAAATATCTAAAATAAGGAGATAACAAAAGAACAAGAGTAGCATAGCTTGTGTCCCCGATCTTAAGGACTCACCAAAACTTATCTTTAAGATGTCAAACTAGCCATGTGGAGGAGGATAGTCAAATGAAGCTTCGATCCCTACATCGTGACATAATATAGGTATAGAGTATGCGTTAGTATGTTTGAATGTACTAAGTATGTAGGATGCAATGCAACAAGAGATAGGCATCATTATCAAAATACATAATTATAAGCAATAGATAAACATGATATCAATATGGCATGCATGATCAATGCTTGAAGTAAAACATGCTTATCAATTATTTAAATTGCATAGAACATAGCACATACGTGTGGGAAGAAACCTCAACCAACATAGAATAAGACCAAGCGAGCTACAACTTGGAATCCTGATGATTACCCGTCATCGGTAAAGAGGTGGTCTACTTGTTAAGGTAAACAATGCTCCACCTTATGGGGTCCTGCCCCATTTCAGATGAAGCAACCCTCTTTATGGGGTCCCGCCCTATTTCGAAAAGGATTTATAACCATGTTTCTCTTTACGGGGACCCTCCCTATTTCGAATTAAGTAACCTTCCTTATGGGGACCCACCCTATTTCAGATTAGGCATATTCATGGTAAAGTACACTAAATGGATCCACTAGTATAGCAAGGGTATAACATAGTTCTATGATGGTACATAGTTCAAGGAAAGAGAGCAAACCTCCATCCATCGTGCTAAGTCTAATCCCATAGAATAATTATAATAATCATACTTTAATAAGTTATGAGAAACTTAGAATCATGGCATGAGTAGCTCTTAAAAATCCTTGACCTCTAATTGTGAGCCCAATTTTAAAATATAAGAATAGATCATCATCAAATATTACCCTTGCATTAATATCAAAAGGCTCACAAGAGGTATAATATTTAAAAAAAGACTTAGTTTCCAAGAATAAATCATCATCAAACATTACCCTTGCATTAATATTAAAAGGCTCACAAAAGGTATAATCTTTGAAAAAGGGCTTAGCTTTAGACTTGCATAATCATATAAAATTTCATGAATTCATAACATATTTGATAGCCCATATTCATCATGAAGTCACTTGACTTATAAAACATGAACATATCTTGATAATTCTTAACTTGGCATTTCATCAAATACTTGGTGGGCATATATGAGGACATGTTCAAATCATGCAAAATGCCAGAATATAGATCATGAAATAGTGAAATCAAGAATCTAAAAATCATGTAAATCAGCCCACCAACATCATAGTAAAACCCCATCATGGGTAACTTGTAAATCCTATCAAAACTTCCCAAAAGTTCATAGATCTCATAGCTTGAATCATGTGTAGTCTCAATACACAAAGATCACTTCATAGCATAAGCTCAAAATAGATATTTATGCATAATCAAAAATATTTGACAAAACCCCAACATATTTCATGCTCATATTCATAATAATAGATACCCATAAGAAATACAACTTGAAATCATGCAATTTTCATAAAAAGGAAGATTTGTCTTCATGGGTAAAAGGAACCCATGAATGAAATCCACACACCTTAGACCTTGATTTTCTTGAAATTGAGTTGAGAAAGACTTCAAGAGCTTGGAATGGGATCTTGAAATCCAGAACTTGTTCTTGAGTTTTCTTGAATTCTTATTGGGGTTTGGTAGAGGCTCTGGAGAGAATTTGAGAGTGTATTCTAATCGGAAGGAGTAGATTTGATCCTTAGGAATAGGTTTTAGGTCTTTAGGAAGTGTTAAGATAGCATAGGAATCCCAAAAATACCAATAGAAATAACTAAATTTACGAAATTCCATTAATGAAATGGAATTTGGCAAAAACCCATATATACCCCTACACAGATGAGTTCTATGAAAATGGACGTTACTTCTTTATCCAAACTCTAAATAAGGTGAATCCAAGTGTGTTGGAAAGCTAATTCAAAGAGATTTAATTTGGTAGGTTATTGGACACCCAACTCTTTGTCAGCTAAGAGATATTCCCCTTTAAAATTGACTCTCCTATCGGTACTTGTGCAAAATATAGCCAACAGAAATTCCTTTGGGCTTGGCTTGATGTAGGGAACCACGATGGTCTTTATTGACATGAATAAGCTTGACTTAGATTTGAATGAGAGACTAAAGCTTGAATGAATTCCTTGAGATCCGGAATGAGTTTGGGACACTTAAATTTGGATGAAATATTTGACTAAGTGTTTGAGAGGGTTTTGGGGAATGTCTTGAATGATATGAGGTTGAAAATGACTAAGTATAGGTATTTTTACGCATAGTAAGGCTTAGGCCCAAGACCCCAAGGCCTTAGGCCAAAATAAAAAAAACTGGCACAAAAATACACTAGTACGCGCCCTGGCCGCGTCGCGCCAGGGGCGCAGACCCTCATTGAATTAGCAAAAATTTGGAAAATCAAATTTTGATACGGTTGCTCTAAAATTAGGGTTAGACCCATTCCCCACTCAATTTTTTCCCCTGAACAAGAATATGAAGTTGGATTTTTGATATCACGCATGGATTTTGAGATATATGGAAATTACGATTATGGGCATTTTCGAGGCACATTTTTGGGCACTTTTTGGGATCGTTTAAATATCTCCCCCTTGGGAACATTCATCCCCGAATGTCAAAAAAATGTATATAAGAGAAGTAAGCAAGATAATTTCAGCCCACACAAGAATACAACAATGCACTTAAACATCACTTCAAAAATCTCAACATAAGTATCAAAATCACCATGAACTTGTCAATTTAAACATGAATGCATGCAAAAGACATAAGGGCTGAAACTTAAGACTTGGAATCATAAAAAGGACTTGATTTGTTGTCATAAGCTTGAATAGAATGAAAGGGGTATGGATATTTCTTCTCCATGCCCGCTCTGGCTCTCCGAATGACACTTTCGACTTGGTGATTCTTCCAAAGGGCCTTGACGAGCACTACATTCTTATTAATCAACCTTTCCACCCATCCATCCAATATCTCCACCGGGACCTTCTCTTAAGCCAACCATCCTCCACAACACCCACAACCCCAAAGAATTCTGATAGCACATGAGTCACCAACACATCTTCTCGACCTAGATGTATGAAGAATCAGACGAACCATATCCATATTCATAGGCAACTCCAATTCGTATGCAACATTACCAATCCTCCTCAACACTCTATAAGGACCCACAAACCATAAACTCAATTTCCCTTCTTACCAAATCGGACCACACACTTCATGGGTGGGACTTCTAAGTGAACCCAATCATCAACACAAGCACACATAGCCTACCGTAGTACCTAATGACACCATCTCCCCCTTGGGTGAAACCTCCACTTTATCATCTCTCACTAAGGTCTTCAACTTTAACAAGGCGGGGTCAAATTCTTG
Organism: Solanum virginianum; assembly: GCA_000787875.1. NCBI lineage: Eukaryota > Viridiplantae > Streptophyta > Magnoliopsida > Solanales > Solanaceae > Solanum > Solanum virginianum. Next base: position 49,779 of record DF358333.1, read on the forward strand.
CTTTGCTTTCATCTCATCAACCAAGAAAGATCTAGAACCATTAGCCACCACGACACCACCATAGCTAACCTCTTCCAACCTAACTCCCAATCTAGCCAACTGATGGGCCTCTCTAGTCACCTCTTGCTATCACCATCAACACATGATAGGCTACCTATAGACACCCTACCTAGAACATCGATCACAACATTAGCCTTACTAAGGTTATAATGCCCACTCATATCATAATCCTTAAGGAGCTCTAACCAACTTCTTGTTACCCACAATTCACACTTGTCTTATATAAAAAACAACCTCCCATCCCCCAAGATTTGCAACACTACCCCCACATGATTCACAATCTCTAAATAAATCAATACTTCATCACTAGAGGCCACCATAATATGTCAAGGTAGGGTTTAAAGACCCTATTCATAAGACCTATAGACATACCCGGTGCATAAGTCAACCAAATAACTTCACCACGACTCAAGATGCTCACTCCTAGTCCAAAAAGACATCTAGGGATATCACCTACCCTCATCCTCACTTGGGAACAAAACCAAAAACACTCTCTCCTAGTCCAAAAGACACTTAGGATATCACCTACCCTCATCCTCACTTGGGGACGAAATTTGAACCAAAGATCAATCTTAGAGAAGTGACTAACACATTAAAGTTGGTCAAATAGATCATAAATCCTTGGGAGAGGGTACTTATTCTTTATGGTGACCCTAATAAGTTGCCGGTAGTCAATACAGATTCTAAGGGAGCTATCTTTCCTCTATACAAACTACACCGGGGAGCTCACTAGGAATGGCCTCGAGGAACTCATCTATCACCGGAACAACTCATTAGAAATAACGTAGGTTCAACACCTCTAACTCTTACAAGATGATAAATGCCACCCTTAGGGATCAATTGTATCACAAGAAAAGAAATGGGCTTACCTCTTCAGTACCACTCAAGAACGGGTTTATTAGGAAATTAAAATCTAACTCTACGGGTCCTACAATCAATGGGAACACGATATGCATATAACCAATCCATCCCAGGAATGACCTCAAAGTCTACCACATCTAATTTAACAAAATCACAAGGCAAGACCTAAATGCAACATGACCATAAAATAATTTCTATAGACCTTTCTAGCAACAATAGACTCACCAATGAGGTAGACACCAATAAGTTCACATAACAATTCAGAACACACATGAAGCCTACTAGCAACAAAAGGAATAATGAAGGAATAGGAACATATGAACCTTCCCCTGTATACACATCATGGTCAAAGAAAACTTCAACATACCAGTAGCCATATCCACTCCTTGAGCCTCTTGATCAACATGACCACCTTTACCCTTTATGAATTTATGAGGACAATCTATCCTCTTATGCCCCTCTTCACCACAACTGAAGCAAGCACTGGTGCCCCTCAAACATGGGCCTTTATGCATCTTACCACACCTTAGGCACATAGCATTGGGCATCACACCACTACCCCCTTTGGGACTTTGGACCTTTCCTTCCAAACGAGCCCTCTTGGCCCCTCTCTCCTCCCTCTTACTACTTGAAGTCTCGGGGGCACTCACTTGTTCATTGAGTTGAGTTGTTAACTTTGTCACTGCTTTGTCCAATATCCATAGAACATTGCGAACCTCCGCATTCGATATATAATCATCCTGAGAAACTTGAGACATATTCTAAAATGTAATGATTAAAATAAGAAATAAGCCTTAGGAGATTTAACTCTGTCGCACAACATAGATCAAAAAGGGAAATATTTCCTAAAATACCTCATAGCCTCTCATTAATAGACATGGCATGCTTCACAACCATGAATAAGATTCTAATTAGCGAGGTGTATTGGACTTAGAGGACCATTAACAACCTAGTGCTCTGATACTAAGTTTTTCATGACCCAAGCCTAGGGCCTAGACTTGACACAGCAAATGGGAACCTGAAGGGACCTCAATCAAGCCTCTTAATATATCATTACACATCCTTGATCACAAAAGGAATAAAATAACAATAAAAGATAGTAAAAATGGAACACGGGGCTAAAGGACATCTTTTATATCATAAAACATCAAAAGAGTCAAAGAGAGTCAAAACTCATAGCATCGTTACATACTTGTCCAAGAACACCTCTATACAGAGAACTTAGCAGGGGCTAAGACAAAGTACCGGGCTCAACCTCATAGTAGTAAATATCCAACATAAGGAGATAACAAAAGAACAAGAGTAGCATAACTTGTGTCCCCAGACTTGAGGACTCACCAAAGCTTATCTTCAAGATGTCAAACTAGCCACGTGGAGGAGGATAGTCAAATTGAGCTCTGATCCCTACATGGTAATATTATGTAGGCATAGAGTATGTATTAGCACATTTGAATGTACTAAGTATATAGGATGCAATGCAATAAGAGATAGGCATCATAATCAAAATGCATAATTATAAGCAATAGATAAACATAATAACAATATGGCATACATGATCAATGATTGAAGTAAAACATGCTTATAGATCATTCAAACTTCATAGAACATAGTACATACGTGTGGGAAGAAATCTCAACCAACATAGAATAAGACCAAGCAAGCTACAACTTAGAATCCCGATGATTACCCATCATCGGTAAAGAGGTGGTCTACTTGCCAAGGTAAACCATACTCCACCTTACAGGATCCCACCCCATTTTGGATAAAGTAACCCTTTTTATAGGGTATCGCCCTATTTCGAAAAGGATTTATAACCATGTTTCACCTTAGGTAGACCTACCCCATTTTGAATTAAGTGACCTTCATTACGGAGACCTGCCCCATTTTCAATTGGGCATGTTTATGGTAAAGTGCACTAAATGAATCCACTAGTATAGCAAGGATATAACATAGTTCTATGGTGGCATATAGTTCAAGAAAACCCTCCATCCATCGGTGCTAAGTCTAATCCCACAGAATACTTATAATCATACTTTAATAACTTATGAGAAACATAGAATCATGGCACGAGTAGCTCTTAAAAATCCTTGATCTCTAATGGTGAGCCTAATTTTAAAACATAAAAATATATCATCATCAAATATTACCCTTGCATTAACACCAAAAGGCTCACAAGAGGTATAATCTTTGAAAAAGGGCTTAGCTTCGTACTTGCATAATAATAGGTAATTTCATGAATTCATAACATACTTGATAGCCCATATTCATCATGAAGTCACTTGACTTGTAAAACATGCACATATTTTAAGAATTCTTAACTTGACATTTCATCAAACACATGGTGGGCACATATGAGGACATGTTCAAATCATGTAAAATATTAGAGTATAGGTCATGAAATAGTGAAATCAATGCATTGAAAAATCATGTAAATCAGCCCAGCAACATGATGATAAAACTTCATCATGGGTAACTTGTAAATTCTATCAAAACTTCACAATAATTCGTAGATATCATAGCTTGAATCATGTGTCATATCAATAGACAAAGATCACTTCATAGTATAAGCTCAAAATAGATATTTATGCATAATCAATAATATTTGCCAAAACCCCAACATATTTCATGCTCATATTTCATAATGAAAGATACCCATAATAAATATAACTTAAAATCATGCAATTTTCATAAAAAGGAAGATTGGGCTTCATGGGTGAAAGGAACCCATGAAAGAAACCCACATACTTTAGACCTTGAATTTCTTGAAATTGAGTGGAGAAAGACTTGAAACTTAGAATGGGGTCCTGAAATCCACAACTTGTTCTTGAGATTCCTTGAATTATTAGTGGGGTTTGGTAGAGGCTCTTGGGAGAATTTGAGAGTATATTCCAATTGGAAGGAGTGGGTTTGATCTTAGAAATAGGGTTTAATACTTGCATAATTGCATAATCATAGGTAATTTCATAAATTCATAACATATTTGATAGCCTATATTCATCATGAAGTCACTTGACTTGTAAAACATGAACATATTTTGAGAATTCTTAACTTGACATTTCATCAAACACTTGGTGGGCATATATGAGGACATGTTCAAATCAATGAATCTAAAAATCATGTAAATCAGCCCACTAATATCATAGTAAAACCCCATCATGGGTAACTTGTAAATCCTATCAAAACTTCCCAATAGTTCATAGATCTCATAGCTTGAATTATGTGTAGTCTCAATAGACAAAGATCACTTCATAGCATAAGCTCAAAATAGATATTTATGCATAATCAAAAATATTTGACAAAACCCCAACATATTTCATGCTCATATTTATAATAATAGATACCCATAAGAAATACAACTTGAAATGATGTAATTTTCATAAAAAGGAAGATTTGGCTTCATGGGTGAAAGGAACCCATGAATGAAATTCACACACCTTAGACCTTGATTTTCTTGAAATTGAGTTGAGAAAGACTTGAAGTGCTTGGAATGGGATCTTGAAATTCATAACTTGTTCTTGAGTTTCCTTGAATTCTTATTGGGGTTTGGTAGAGTCTATGTACTTATGCAAAATTTAGCCAACGGAAATTCCTTTCAACTTGGCTTGATGGAGGGAACCCACGATAGTATTCAAGAACATGAATAAGCTTGACTTCAATTTGAATGAGTGCGTGAAGCTTGAATAAATTTTATTGAGATTTGGAATGAGTTTGGGCTACTTGAATTTGGATGAAATATTTGGCTAAGTGTTAGAGAGGGTTTTGGGGAATGTCTTGAATTATATGGGATTAAAAATGACTAAGTATAAGTGTTTTTACGCATAGGAAGGCTTAGGCCCAAGATCCCAAGGCCTTAAGCTGAATTAAAAAAAACTAGCACAAAAATATACTAGTCCGCGCCCTGGCCGGGTCGGTGCGGACCCTCACTGGAATTCACCAACTTTGTAAATTCAAATTTTGCTACGGTTGCTCTAAAATTAGAGTTAGACATATTTCCCACTCAATATTTTCCCCTGATCACGAATATGATGTTGGCATTTTAATATCACACACAGATTTTGAGATATATAAAAATTACGATTATGGGTATTTCCGAGACACATTTTCGAGCACTTTTTTGTGGTCCTTTCAATGACCCCAATGCCCTTGGTTGACTGAGGAAAATTAAGGAAAAATTAACACTGGTCCACATCTGGTTTGTGACATAGACCCAACGCGAAGGTAAAATTTATATTGCTCCGCGCCCTGGCGCGTCACGGCCTAGGCGCGGATACTCTCTTGAAATAAAAAATTAGCAAAATTTATTTTTCTCTATGAGTCTTCTAAAATCTGGGTTATACCCATATCCTACTCAATTTTTCCCCCTGATCGAGAATATGAAGTCGAATTTTTGATATCACGCATGGATTTTGAGATATATAAAAATTACGATTATGGGCATTTTCGAAGCACATTTTAGGGTGTTTCAATATCTCCCCTTTGGGAACATTCGTCCCCGAATGTTAAAGAAACATGCATAAGAGAAGTGATTATGAAGATTTCAGCCCAACATGAATGCAATAGTTGCACTTAAACATCATTTTCAAAAATCTCAACATGAACATCAAATCACCATAAACTCGACACCACAAAACATGGATGCATTCAAAATAACATGAGGGCTAAAACTTAAGACTTGAAATCATATAGGGGATTTAAATTAGTACCTTCAAATTAAGTAGAGTGGAAGAGATATGGATATCGCTTTCTCATGTCCGTCTCGGCTTCCCATGTGGTGCTTTCAACTTGTTAGTTCCTCTAAAGGACCTTGACGGAAGCTACATCTTTGTTTTTCAACTTCTTCACTTCTCTATCCAAAATCTCAACCGGGACCTTCTCATAAGTCAAATTATCTTCCATAAATGGTACTATAGCACTTGGGTCACCCACACACTTTCTCAACATGGACACATAAAAGACCGGATGAATCATGTTCATCTCCATAGGCAACTCCAACTCATATGTAACCTTACACACTCTCCTCAAAATTCAATAAGGACACACAAACCTTGGGCTTAATTTCCCCTTCTTGCCAAACCAGACCACACCTTCATGGGTGATACTTTCAAGTAAACCCGATCACCAACCTTAAACTCAAGATTTCTCCTTCTTACATTAGAGTAGGACTTTTGTCTACTTTGGGCTTTTTTCATTCTCCCTTATCAATCTCACCTTCTCTAAGGCTTCCATGACCAAGTCTGGACCTAGCGAAGCCATTTCCCCCACTTCAAACCACCTAACTGGAGATCCACAATGCCTACCATAAAGAGTTTCACAAGGATCCATACTAATGCTTGAGTGGTAGCTATTGTTGTATGCAAACTCAATGAGTGGAAGATGTTCATCTTCAAAAGGAGTCATACCAATGCTTGAATGATAGTTATTGTTGTAAGGAAACTCAATGAGTGGAAGATGTTCATCTCAACTACCCTTAAACTCCAAAACACAAGCTCTAAGTATATCCTCAAGAGTTTGGATAGTCCTCTTGACTTGACCATTCGTTTGAGGATGAAAAGTTGTGCTAAGCTTAACTTGGTACTAGACCTCTTTGAAATGACCTCCAAAAGTGGGAAGTAAATTGAGCACCATGATCCAAAATGATAGATAAGGGCACCCCATGCAATATAACCAACTCATGTATATACAATTTGGCATAATCTTCGGCACTTTAAGTGGTTTTAACCAGTAAGAAGTGAGCTGAATTTGTCATTCTATCCACAACAAACCAAATAGAGTTAAAATGTTTCCTACTCTTAGGCAACCCAATCACAAAATCCATTTTGATCTCCTCCCACTTCCGAGTAGAATCTCTATATCTTGGGCTAGGCCACCTGGCCTTTGATGTTCGACTTTCATTTGTTGGCAATTATGACATCCAAATATGACCTTGGCAATGTCTTACTTCATACCACCCACCAATACACCTCCCTCAAGTCTCTAAACATCTTTGCAGAACAAGGGTGAATGGAATAGGATAAATTATAGGCCTTCTTTAAGATCAATTCTCTCTAGTCATCCACATTTGGCACAAACAATCTACCTTGGTACCTAAGGTCACCATCTCCCCCTTAAGAGAAAGCCTCCACTTTACCATCCCTCACCAAGGCGTTCAACTCCAGCAACACACCCATAGACACCCTACTTAGAGCAACAGCCACAACATCAGCCTAGCCGGGGTGATAACTAACACTCATATCATAATCTTTAAGGAGCTCTAACCACCTTCTTTGTCTAAAGTTAAGATCTTTTTATGTGAACACATATTGGAGACTCTTGTGGTCTGTGAACACATCAACATGAACCCCATACAAGTAGTAATGCCAAATTTTCAAAGCAAAATCTACCTTTAAAACGAGCCCTCTTGGGTCTGTGAACACATCAACATGAACCCCATACAAGTAGTAATGCCAAATTTTCAAAGCAAATATCACGGCTACCAATTCAAGATCATGGGTGTGATACTTCTGCTCATGTACCTTAAATTATCTAGAGACATATGCTATCACCTTACCAATTTGCATCAAAACACACCCTAAACCAATTCTTGAGGCATCACAATACACTACAAATTTGTCCAACCCTTCCAGTAGAGACAAGCTAGGAGCGAAGATAAGCTTATCATTCAATGTTTAGAAACTCTACTCACATTTATCGGTCCACACAAATTTTGCCTTCTTTTGTGTCAACTTAGTCATAGGAGAAGTAATATAAGAGAAGTCATTCACGAACTTCTGATAATAACCGGCCAAACTCAAGAAACTTCTAATATTCGATACAGTTAAAGGTCTAGGCCAATTTCTAATTACCTCTATCTTCTTAGGATCCACCTTAATGCCATCAGCCGACACCACGTACCCTAAAAACACAACCTCTTTCAACCAAAACTCACATTTTTTATATTTTGCATACAACCTCTCCTCCCTTAAGATTTGCAGCACCACCCTTAGTGACTCATATGCTCCTCCTCACTATGGGAATAAATCAAGATATCATCAATAAAAACCATCACAAACAAGTCAAGGTAGGGTTTAAAGACCCTATTCATAAGATCCATAAATATAGTCAA
>DF358333.1:57833-81145 GCA_000787875.1 Solanum virginianum
GAAACTACCACAAATAAGTCAAGGTAGTGTTTAAAGAGCCTATTCATGCGATCCATAAATATAGCTACTGCATTAGTCAACCCAGAGGACATAAAAACAAACTAAAAGTGCCCATACCTAGTTTGGAAAGCCATCTTGGGAATGTCACACTCCCTAACTTTCACTTGGTGATACCTAGACTATATAACCACAAACTCAAAATGCCCATACCTAGTCCGAAAAGCCATCTTAGGAATATCACACTCCGCCACCTTCACTTGGTGGTATCCATACCGAAGATCAATCTTAGAAAAGTGACTAACCCCTTGAAGTTGATCAAAAAGGTCATTAATCCTTGGCAAAGTGTACTTGTTCTTTATGGTGACTCTATTAAGTTGCCAATAATCAATACAAATTCTAAGAGAACCATCTTTTTTCTTCACAAATAATACCGATACACCCCAAGGTGACTTACTAGGCCTTATGAAACCCTTTTCGAACAAATCTCTCAATTGCTCCTTCAACTTCGCTGGGGCCATATGGTAAGGGGGAATAGAAATAGGTTGAGTATTAGAAAAGAGGTCTTTACCAAAGTCTAATTCCCTTTCGAGAGGAACACCAAGAAGCTCATCGAGAAAGATATCAAGAAACTCATTAACCACCGAAATCAACTCAATAGGAAGGACTTTGGAGTCAACATCCCTAACCATCACAAGATGATAGAGACAACCCTTAGAAATCAACTATTGGGCTTTAAGGCAAGAAATAAATCTACCCTTGACCACCACATCCCGACTTTCCCACTCAAAGATAGGCTCATTAGGGAATTAGAATTTAACCGTATGGGTTCTACAATCAATAGAAGCATAATATTCATGCAACCAATCCATCCCAAGAATGACATAAAAATCCACCATATCTAACTCAATAAAGTCTCAAGGTAAGATTTTATGTAATATGAATATGGGATATTTTCTATGGACTCTTTTAGTAATAATGGACTCACCAATGGGGGTTGACACTTCAGAAGGTTCACACAACAATTCAATCTATTTTGCCTTGGAGCACCCCCTTGTTGGCCTCCCTTAGCCCTTGGACTCGCATTTGCTCCTTGGCCTTGTGGACAACCATCTCTACCTTTGCTTTGAGCATAAGGACAATTGATCACCTTATCACTCACTTCACCACAACCATAACAAGCTTTAGAGTTTCTCAAGCATGGACCGTTATGGTTCCTACCACATCTTTGGCATATAGGGTTAGGCACCCCACCCCACCACCTTGGAATCTTAGATAATCATTAGAAATCTCCTATTAGGAGCATTGGAAGACCCTTGGTCGTAGAACTTGTGGCCTTAAGAAAATTGACCACCCTTGGAAACTTAGAATCTACCTTTAAAACGAGCCCTCTTGGACGTACCACTTCTTCATTTTCTAAGCTTTTCACCCTCTAGTTTCTCGATGTATGTCATGAGACAGGACAAATCCATATCACCCACTAACATAGTGATATGACACTCCTCATTAACCAAGTCAGACACTCCTGATGATGTTATGTCAAAATGCAGCACATTTGATGCCTAAAATAAGGGATTTTTTAGTCTTTAATGTGACTCTTTTTGGTTTTTATGTGTTTTAATGTTGTTATTATAGAAAAGGTAGGTTGGCATGATTTTGGGAGAAAGTTACAGATTTTGTTGAAGTGCAGGACATACAAGTACCTACGAGTCGTAGCCCAAGCTACGAGTCATTAGGTGATTTCGTAGCAAGGAATAATGAGCAAAAATTAGAAATTTGCTAATTAGAGGTCAGCCCTATGAGGCCACTCTATGAGTCATAGGTCTCTCTATAACTTATATAGGTTGGTTCATAGCAAGAAACAGAGAGCCAAAATTTTAGACCACGAATGGAAGGCCTAGACTTTGAAAGGAACCTATGAGTCATAGCCCTAGAAATGACTCATACTAGTAGGTCATAACAATTTAGTCCAAAATATACAATGCCTCATATGAGACCCAAATTATGACTCATAGGTCACCCTATGAGTCGTATCTGTGAGACGTACCTGCTGATAGCTGTCTATTCTAATTAACTTTTTAGGGTTAACTTGTAAATATTATAGATACTTTATGTTATGGTTTATTTGAAGAAAGAAGTGAATCTAAGGAGAAAAGCACTTTCGGATATTCTCTCTACAATATCTTTAGGATTTAGAGTTGATTTCTATTTTTATTGGAAAACCCACTTTTGGGGATTGCAAGACACATACTGTATTCATTCTCCATTCATCAAAGCTTGTGGTTTGTAATTTTTGGAGCTTTTGTTCTTTATTTGCTTGGGTAAAATTTTCAACTATGTCATTTATTTGTATTATTGTTGGTTTTGACTTAGCGATGAGTAGTTAAGCACCCATAACTTAGAGTTGTGGGAACCATGGGTAGTTGAATTGGGATAACCTAGGCTTTGTGCATTTTTGGGAAGTAGATGACAAGATTCGATTAATGTGTTCTCATCTAATCAACCAAATCTAACCAAGGAGAGGTTGACTGAGGCAATAGGTAATGCTTAGTTGGCACACCATGGTTGCCGGCCAAGCACCTTGGTGAAATTCAACCTTCACCTTCACAAGAGGGATGGAAGAAGCTAAGTTACTGTCCTGCGTGCGAATTCTAAATTAGAGTTATGTTGCCTAAGGTAATTGAGTCAACGAACCATGGGGAACACAATTATCGAGTTATCCCTAAATTTTAGTATTTTCTCATATAATTAATATAATGTTTATTTTGAGTTTATTATTAAATTGCAAATCCCCCCCCCCATTTGGAGATTTTAGTTATAAATACACGAAATGATTGATAGTGAACTCTTGTAGTTAAGCCCTATATTCCTTATGTATTCGACCCTAACCTTCAGTTAGGTTAATTGCTTACAGCAACCGTTTTCTTATTGGAGTGAGACCATCATCACCTGACATAAATTTGTTCATCCTTGATCTCAGCTCGGTAACCAATTGTGGAGAATACTTGGAGAGTTAGTTGAACTTGAGGGTATACTCCCTCACACTCATGGAACCTTGCTTGAGGTTCATAAACTCCATTATTTTAGCCTCCTTTAGCTCGATAGGAAAGAACCGGATGAGGATGCAAATTTGAACTCCTCCCATGGAATAGCATCATCATCTCTCCTTTCCAAATTCCATTGTGTAAACTAAATTTGAGCCACCCCTTTTAGTTGGTAGGATGCTAACTCTGCTTTCTCCTCCAAATTGACCCCCATAATAGATAGCACCTTGTACACCTTATCGATGAACTCTTAGGGATCCTCTTTTGGTTTGGATCCATGGAACTTATGTGGGTTCATTCTAGTGAAATCCCTCACCTTAGAAGCCGAAGTAGGAGTATGAGGGGCTTGGACCCCTTGGTGAATTTGGTTGGTCATAGCATGATCCAACATTATATTAGCATCCTGGAATTCATCATGGGCTAGCCCTCTACCTTTAGGAGCTTAAAAAATGGGAGGGTTGGTTGCTCCTCAGGTGTACGGGCTCTCTTTCATTTCCTTTTTGGAATCGGGATGATCTAGAAGAGCAAAGAGCATTTGTTAGGGGAAAAGCCTTACACTTATATCTAAAGCACAATATAGACCATGAAGAAATGAAACATTTCCTAAAATGCCTCATAGCCTCCCATTCATAGTTGTTACACGTTTCACAACCATGAATAAGACTTTAATCGATGCAGTGTGTTTGATTTTTGAGGAACATTAAAAACCTAGGTCTCTAATACCAAGCTTGTCATGACCGAAACCTAGGGCCTAGATGTGACACAGCGAATGGGAACCCGAAGGGACCCCAAACAAGCCTTTTAGCATATCTTTCACACATCCTTAGCTGCGGAAGCAAAATAAACAACACAAGAGATGTAAATAAGGGAAAGGGGACTAAGAGAAGTCTCAATATTTATAAAAGCATAAAAGAGTCAAGCTCCTAGAATAAGTACATCAAATATCCAACAACACCTCTAACATGGAATGGAGCGGGAGCCAAGAAACTTTCCGGGCTCACCCTTATAGTAACAATTGTTCAACATAAATAAATATCAGCAGCATAGATAGTGTCCTTGGACTTGAGGACTCACAAAAGCTTATTTTCTGAAGTATCGTACTAGCCATGTTGAGGATGATCAAAAGGTGCTCCAGTCCCGACATGGTAATATCATGTAGACATAGAGTATGCATTAGTACATTTAAATGTACTAAGTATGTAGGATGTAATGCAACAAGACATAAGCCAATATAGTCAAAATCCATAATCATAAGCAATGGATAAATGTAATATGAATATGGCATGGATGACAATGCTTGAAGTAAAACATGATTGTAAGTCATATAACTTGCATGGTACATATCACATATGTGGGAAGAGACCTTAATCGACATAGACCAAGCAAGCCACTATTTGGAATTCAAGGCATGTCACCCCCTCAACAAGGTGATTGAGGCATGTCACCCCCTCAACAAGGTGTGGTCTGCTTGCACATCTTTGATACTTTTCATGAATTCAATACATACATACAAGCCCTTAATCAGCATATAGTCACTTGACTTATAAATCATGTAATAGATCATCAATAGCATGAGAATCCATGTCATGATTTAATCATCATAAAGTCACTTGACTTCTAAATCATGTAATAGATCATCAATAACTTGAGAATCCTTGTCAAGACATTTTATCAAACACTTGGTAGGTTTATAATGCTTGTTCAAAATCATGCAATTCAAGAGTGAAATAATATGAGAAAACTCAATGCAAGTCAACCCACCAACATATAGTAAAACCATCATGTAAGGTACCATGAAATCTATCATTAAATCTCATAATAGATCATAGTTTCATAGCTCAAAGCATGCATAATGGTATAAGCTTCAAATAGGTAGACATGTATAATCAATCAACATTTCACAAAACCCCAACATAATTTATAATCATAATCCATAATCAGAGATATACATAGATGATACAGCTTGAAAACATGCAATTTGCATAAAAAGGAAGATTAGGCTCCATGGTTGAAAGGACCCAATGGATGAAACCAACATAATCAAAGTTAGGTTTCCTTGAGATAAGGTTGAACAAAACTTAGAGCTTGAAGAGAATTCTAGAGTTCCAAAGTTAAGCTTGAAATCCTTGAAGTTTGAATGAGATATTTGGTTAAGTCTTAGAGAGGTTTTTGTGAGAGTTTTGAGTGACATAGAGTTGAAAAATGGTTATGACCCAAATGCACTTGGCTGACACAGGAAAATTAAGAAAAAATCAACATTAGTCTGCAATGCAGACCTAATGCCAAGGCAATATTTGTACTGCTCCCTGCCCCTAGTACGTCGCGGCCAGCCCGTGGATGCTCTTTGGAAATTAAAAATTAGAAAAAATTATTTTTCGTTATGGGTCCTCTAATATCCGAGTTATACCTATATCCCACTCAATTTTTTCCCATGATCAAGAATATGAAGTCAAACTTTCGATATCATGCACGAATGTTGATATATATAGAAATTACGATTATGGGGATTTATTGAAGCACATTTCAAGAGTTTTAGGTTTTTCTATTCTAGCCAAGGGCATTGGGATCATAGCTCCATGCCCACTTAAACATGAAATCACCTATACGTCACTATTTTTCAACTTATAACTCACAAAACTCTCTCTAAAACCTCTCTAAGAATTTATCAATCCTCTCATTCATATCTAAGGATTTCAAGCTCAATTTTGGAACTCAAGGACTTATTTCAACCTCTAAGTCTACTTCAAGCTCATTTCAGGAATTCAAGGTTTAAGGTATGTGGGTTTTCATCCATGGATACTTTCATCCAAGGAGCCCAACCTTTTTATTTTAATAAACTTGCATGTTTTCAAGTTGTATTACCTATGGGTATCACTTATTATGAATTACGAACATAAATCATGTTGGGGTTTTACCAAGTATTGATTTATTATGCATGAATGTCTATTTCAAGCTTATTCCATGAACTGATTATGTCAATTGATTATACATATTTTGAGCTATGAAATTATGAGCTTTTGTGATGGATTTCAAGGACCCCTAGATGGGGGTTTTACTACTATGTTGGCGGGTTGATTTGCATTGAGTTTACTCATCTTATTTAACTCTTGAGTTACATGATTTTGAACAAAGATCATAAACCCACCATATGTTTGATAAAATGATATGATAAAAATTCTCAAGCTATTGATGATCTATTACATGATTTACAAGTCAAATGACTATGATGATTAAGGGCTTTCAAGCATGTGTCGAATTTATGAAAAATATATATGATGTTACAAGTATTAAGTTAAGCCCTATTTCAAGCCTTTTACTTCTTGTGAGTCATTCATGTTAAAACAAGGGTTCATGTATGATTATAATCTATTCTCATACTCAAGTTAGGCTCACTATTAGAAGTCAAGCATGTTTATGAGCTACTTAAGTCATGTTCTTACAAGCTGTTTATGCTATGATTAAAGTATGATTATTTCAAGTATTCAGTGGGACTAGACTTAGCACTGATGGATTGGATGTCAGCGTGGACTATCTTCAAGGGTCCATACTTCTTTCTTCAAACTATGTGCCACTTTATCCTTGCTATACTAGTACATCCATTTAGTGTACTTTATTATGAAATCCTTTTTGAAATGGGTCATGTTCCCGTAAGGAGGGTTACTTCATATGAAATGGGTCATGCTCCTATAAGGTGAAGTATGATTTACCTTGGCAAGTAGACCACCTCTTTATCAATGTGGGGCAATCATCAGGATTCCAAGTTGTAGCTTGCTTAGTCTTACTCATGTCGGTTAAGGTCTTTTCCTACATATGTATGGCATATTATGCAAGTTGAATAATTAACAAGCATGTCTTATTACAAGCATTGATCATTCATGGCATATTGAGATTATGTATATCCATTGCTTATGATTATGCATTTTGGATATATTGGCTTATGCCTTTGTTGCATTGCACCCCGCAAACTTAGTATATTCAAACATACTAATGCATACTCTATGCCTACATGATATCACCATATAGGAATCGGAGCTCCTTTCAATCATCCTCCACATGGCTAGTTCAATTCGTGGAGAAAGGTTTGGTGAGTCTTCAATTCTGAGGACAATATCTATTTATTTCATGTTGTGTTGAGACTCCTTCTTATGATGAATACTTATTATTATGAGGGTGAGCCCAGGAAGTGTCTTGGTCCCCACTCCATTCCAAGTTAGAGGTATTGTTGGATACTATAATGCATTATGCTATGAGCTTGACACCTTTATTGCTTTTATGAATATCAAGACTTGTGATGCTTATTTTGCTTCTGCGGACAAGGATTGTGATTGATATACTAAGAGGCCTGTTTGGAGTTCCTTCGAGTTCTCTGTTGATCATGTCATGTCTAGGCCTTAGGCTTGGGTCGTGATAAATGTGGTATCAGAGTACTAGGTTGTTAATGGTCTTCGAAAATCCAACACACCACATCAAGTAGAGTCTTATTCATGGTTATGAAATGTGCCATAACTATGAATGGAAGGCTATGACGCGTCTTAGGAATTGTTTCATTTCTTTATGATCTATGTTGTGCAGTAGATCTAAGTCCCATAGGTCTTATTACTAATCCTTAAGCATTACATTTCATAATACGTTTCAAGCTATTTGGAATGGTGGACAGGATGGTAACTATTTCTCACTTGACGGTCAATTTCCCAACGGTGACATGTCAAATGCAGAAGTTTGTAATGTTCTATGGCTATTGGCCAAGGTTATAACCATTCAACTGAATCAACAAGTAGGTACCCCTGAGACTTCAAGGGACAAAAGGAAGGAGAGGAAGGCTAAGAGGGCCCAGGTTGGTGGTGCCTCATCTTCTACTATTCTACTGATTCCCAAGTACAAGAAGAAAAGGATCCTTTTAGCCACTTGTCAAGGGTGTGGCAAGAAGCATTAAGGAAGGTGTTTGGTGGGCACGGAAGATTGTTCCAAGTTTGGCGGTGTTGGGCATAAGATGAGAAGAAGGGCTTAATTTAAAAATAAGCTTCCATATGCTAAGCCTGGTGGCAAGGGTGGGGCGACCTATCCTAAGTGCCAAAGATGTGGTAGAAACCATGGTGACCCGTGTTTGAGAAACTCTAATGCTTGCTATGGTTGTGATGAAGCGGGTCACAAGGTTGTTGATTGTCCATATGCTCAAAAGAAAGGTAAGGGTGTTGGTGTTCAAGCTTCTCCTCCCTGCCACAAGTATGAAAAGTACCAGCTGGGAGATGGTTTAGCCAGTTCGAGTGCATGTTTCGAGTATGGTGAAAAGGAGCATGAGGCGAGATATAGTCCATAGGTTACTAAAGATTATGAGGATGACTGTTAACATTCTCAACCATACCCCTCTAGGGGTCACTCGACTTGGTATGGAGCTTCACGGGAATGCTAAAGTTTTTTGATTATGATGTGTATCCATTGATAGATCTGGGTGTGACTCTTTCTTTTGTTACTCTTTTTTGTTGCCAAAAATCTTCAAGTGAGTCCAAAATTGTTGTGTGAGCCTTATAAAGTGTCTACACCCCCTCCCCCCATTGGTGAGTTCATTGTTGCTAAAAGAATCTATACAAAATTTCTCATTTTATATTGCATAAAGAATTGCCTTATGATTTTGTTGAATTAGATATTATGGATTTTGATATCATTCTTGGGATGGATTGGTTAGATGCATATCATGCTTCTATTGATTGTAGAACCCGGAAGGTTAAATTCTAATTCCCCAATGAGCTCATCCTTGAGTGGGGAAGCCGTAATGTGGTGGTTAAGGCTAGATTCATTTCTTGTCTTAAAGACCAGAAGTTGATTTCTAAGGGTTGCCTTTATCATCTTGTGAGGGTAAGGGAAGTTGAGTCTAAGGCCCTTCCTATTAAGTCGGTTTTGGTAGTCAATGAGTTTTTTGATTTCTTTCCTAATAAGCTTCCCGGTGTTCCTCTCGAAAGGGAAATATACTTTGGTATAGACCTCCTTCCCGATACATAACCCATTTTTATTTCTCTTACTGTATGGCCCCGGTAGAATTGAAAGAGTTGAAGGATCTGAGGGATTTGTTGGAGAAGGGTTTCATAAAGCCTAGTAAGTCACCTTGGGGTGCACCAGTGTTGTTTGTGAAGAAGAAGGGTGGTTCTCTTAGAATGTGCATTGATTATCGACAACTTAATAGTGTTACCATAAAGCAAAAGTACCCTCTACTAAGGATTGATCACCTTTATGATCAACTACAAAGGTCTAGTCACTTTTCAAAAATTGATATTCAGTCCAGATACCACCAAGTGAAGGTGAGGGAGTATGATATTCCCAAGACGACCTATCAGACTAGGTATGGGCATTTTGTGTTTGTAGTTATGTCCTTTGGGTTGACTAATGCACCGGCTATATTTATGGATCTCATGAATAGGATCTTTAAACCTTACCTTGACATGTTTGTTATGGTCTTTATTGATGATATATTGATTTATTCCTGGAGCAAGAAAGAGCATGTGAATCACTTTAGGGTAGTGTTGCAAATCTTGAGGGATGAGAGGTTGTTTGCTAAATATGAAAAGTGTGAATTTTTGTTGAAAGAGGTATCTTTTCTAGGGCATATGGTGTCAGGTGATGGGATTAAGGTGGATCCTAAGAAGATAGAGATGATAAGAAATTGTTCTAGACTCTTGACTCTATCGTATATTAGGAGTTTTCTAGGTTTAGCGGGTTACTTCCGGAGATTTTTGAATGACTTTTCTTCTATTGCTTCTCCTATGAAAAAGTAGACCCTAAAGAAGGCAAAATCCATGTGGATCGATGAATATGAAATGAGTTTTCAACCTTTAAAAGATAAGTTTCTCTCTGCTCTTATCTTGGCTCTATTGGAAGGGCTGGAAGGGTTTGTGGTATATTGTGATGCCTTAAGAATTGGTTTGGGGTGTGTTTTGATGCAAAATGACATGATAATAGCATATGCCTCTAGACAACTTAAGGTGCATGAGCGAAAGTATCCCACCCATGATCTTGAATTGGCGGCCGGGGTGTTTGCTTTAAAACTTTAGCATCACTGCTTGTATGGGGTTCATGTTGATGTGTTTACCGACCATAAGAGTCTCCAATATGTGTTCACACAAAAAGATCTTAACTTGAGACAAAGAAGGTGATTAGAGCTCCCTTAAGATTATGATATGAGTGTGCATTATCATTTCGACAAAGCTATTGTTGAGGTTGATGCTCTAAGTAGAGTGTCCATAGGTAGTCTAGCTCATATTGATGATGGTGGCAAAGAGGTGGCTAGAGAAGTTCACCGATTTGGTAGGTTAGGGGTTAGGTTGGATGAAGTGGAAAATGGTGGTGTAATAGTTGTTAATGGTTCTAAATCATCTTTAATTGAGGAAGTAGTCAAAACAAGATCTTGACCTTACTTTGCTAGAGTTAAAGACCTTAGTGAAGGATGGTAAAGTGGAGGTTTTCTCCCTAGGGTAGATGGAACCCTTAGATACCAAGGTAGATTGTGTACTAGGAAACACTTTGACTCTATTTGGGTTGTTATGGATAGAATGACAAAGTCAGCTTATTTTCTACCAGTCCAAACCACTTATGGTGCAGGAAATACTTTGATTCTATTTGGGTTATTGTAGATAGAATGACAAAACCATCTCACTTTTTACTGATTATAACAACCTACGGTATCGAAGATTATACCAAGTTGTATATTTATGAGTTGGTTAGATTGCATGGGGTGCCCTTGTCTATCATTTCGTATCGTGGTGCTTGATTTACTTCTCATTTTTGGAGTTCCTTCCAAAGAGATCTTGCTACCAATGTCAAGTGTAGCACGACTTTTCATCCTCAAATAGATAGCCGAATGGACTATCCAAACTCTTGTAGATATGGTTAGAGCTTGTGTTTTGGAGTTTAAAGGTAGTTGGGATGAATACTTTCCACTTATAGAGTTTGCTTACAAGAATAGCTACCACTCAAGCATTGTTATGGCTCCCTTTGAAGCTTTATATGGTAGGCATTGTAGATCCCTGGTTGGGTGGTTTGATTAGGGGAGGGATGGCATTGCTATGTTTGAATTTGGTTAAGAAAGCCTTGGAGAAGGTGAGGTTAATAAGCGAGAGATTGAAAATAGCCCAAAGTAGACAAAAGTTCTACTTTGATGTGCGAAGAAGAGATCTTGAGTTCAGGGTTGGTGATTGAATTTACTTGAAAGTCTCACCTATGAAGGGGGTGGTTCGGTCTTGTAAGAAAGGGAAATTGAGCCCTAGGTTTGTGGGCCCTTATAGGGTTATGAGGGGGATTGATAAGGTTGCTTATGAGTTGGAGTTACCTATAGAGATGAATATAGTTAATCCGGTCTTCCATGTTTCCATGTTAAGAAAGTGAGTGGGTGATCCAAGTGCTATAGTGCCCTTAGAAGTTGTGGGTGTTGTAGAAGATAATTTGTCTAATGAGGAGGTCCCAGTGGAGATTTTAGATAGACAAGAGAAGAGATTCAGAAATAAAGATGTAGCATCCGTCAAGGTCCTTGGGAGGAATCAACAAGTTGAAAGTGCCACACTGAAAGCTGAGACGGACATTAAAAAGTGATACCTATATCTCTTCCACTCTACTCAAGCCAAAGGTAATAACTTAAGTCCTATATATGTTTTCAATTCTTAAGTTTCAGCGCTCAAGTCATTTTGCATGCATTCATGTTCATGGTAACAATGTTTTGGTGATTTTTAACATTCATGTTGAGATTTTTGAAAATGATGTTTAAGTACATTTATTGCATTCATGTTGGGCTAAAATCTTCATAACGACTTCTCTTGTGCATGTTTCTTGGACATTCGGGGACGAATGCTCCAAGGGGGGAGATATTGAAACGTCCCTCATGTGCTTCAGAATGCCCCATAATCATAATTTTCATATATCTCAAAATTCGTGTATGCTATCAATAATTCGACTTCATATTTGTGATCAGGGGGAAACATTGAGTAGGGAATGAGTATAACCTCGATTTTAGAGGACCCACAGCAAGGAAATGGGTATAACCTGAATTTTAGAGGACCCATAGCGAAAAATAATTTTCACTAATTTTCAAATTCTTGTGGTTGTCCGCGTAGTGTCTAGGAGCGCGGAGCAGTGTATTTTTTCAGGTGCTATAGGTTCGCTTCCCTCTAGGTACGTGGACCAGTGCATTATTTTCCTTGGTTTTTTAATTTTGGCCAAGAGCATTGGGGTCATAGCCCCATGCCCACTTAAACGTGAAATCACCCATACTTAGCCAATTTTCAACTCTATAACTCACAAAAACCTCTCTAAAACCTCTCTAAGACTTTATCAATTCTCTCATTCAAATGTAAGGATTTCAAGCTCAATTTTGGAACTCAAGGACTCATTTCACCCATTGAGCTCAACCTTCTCTTTTTATGAAACTTATATGTTTTCAAATTGTATTACCTATGGGTATCACTTATTATGAATTATGAACATAAATCATGTTGGGGTTTTACCAAGTATTGATTTATTATGCATGAATGTCTATTTCAAGCTTATTCCATAAATTGATTATGTCAATTGAGATTAAACATGTTTTAAGCTATGAAATTATGAGCTATTATGAGCTTTTGTGATGGATTTGAAGGTACCCTACAAGGGGGTTCTACTACTATGTTGGTGGGTTGATCTGCATTGAGTTTACTCATCTTATTTCACTCTTAAATTACATGATTTTGAACAAATATCATGAACCCACAATGTCTTTGATAAAATGACATGACAAGAATTCTCAAGCTATTGATGATCTATTACATGATTTACAAGTCAAGTGACTTTATCATAATTAAGGGCTTTCAATCATGTGTTGGATTCATGAAAAGTAACTAAGATGTTAGAAGTATTAAGTTAAGCCCTATTTGAAGATTTTTACCTCTTGTGAGCCATTCATGTCAAAGCAAGGGTTCATGTATGATTATAATCTATTCTCAAGCTCAAGTAAGGCTCACTATTAGAGGTTAAGCATGTTTATGAGCTACTAAAGTCATGGTCTTACTAGTTATTCATGTTATGATTAAAATATAATTATTTCAAGTATTCTATCAGATTAGACTTAGCACCGATAGATTGGATGTCGGCGTGGACTATCTTGAAGGGTCCATACTCCTTTTCTCAAACTATGTGCCACCATAGGATTATGATTATTCCCCTTCCTATACTAGTGGATCCATCTAGTGCACTTTATCATGAAATCCTTTTTGAAATGGGTCATGCTCCCGTAAGGAGGGTTACTTTATACGAAATGGGTCATGTTCCCGTAAAGTAAAGTATGGTTTACCTTGTCAAGTAGCCTACCTCTTTACCAATGAGGGGTAATCATCAGGATTCCAAGTTGTAGCTCGCTTGGTCTTACTCATATTGTTTAAGGTCTCTTCCCACATATGTAAGGTATATTATGCAAGTTGAATGATTTACAAGCATGTCTTATTACAAACATTGATCATGGATGTTCTATTGAGATTATATATATCCATTGCTTATGATTATGCATTTTGAATATATTTGCTTATGTCTTTGTTGTATTGCACCTCGCATACTTAGTACATTCAAATGTACTAACGTATATTCTATGCCTACATGATATCACTATGTAGGAACCAGAGATCCTTTTGATCATCCTCCTCTACATGGCTAGTTTGATTCTTGGAGAAAGTTATGGTGAGTCCTCAACTCCGTGGACAATATCTATTTACTTCTTGTTGTGTTGACACTCCTTCTTATGTTGAATACTTATTATTATGAGGGTGAGCCCGGCAAGTGTCTTTGCCCCTGTTCCATTACAAGTTAGAGGTGTTGTTAGATACTATGATGTATTATCCTATGAGCCTGACTCCTTTATTGATTTTATGAATATCAAGACTTTCCTTAGTCCCGCTTCCCTTGTATTATAACTTATGATGCTTATTTTGTTTTCGCAGCCAATGATGTGTGATTGATATGCTAAGAGGCTTTTTTGGGGTCCCTTCGGGTTCCCTATTCGCAGTGTCACATTTAGGCCCTAGGCTTTGGTCGTGACAATGCCTCACCTATAAAAGGTGTTGTTCGTCATGGCAAGAAGGGAAAATTGAGCCAAAGGGTTGTGGGTCCTTGCTAAATATTAAAAGAGGTTGTTAAGGTAGCTTATGATCTTGAGTCGCCTAACGAGATGGAGTTGGTTCACCTTGTATTCCATTTGTCCATGTTGAGGAAGTGCGATGGTGACCTAAACTCCATAGTGCCTTTGGAAGTTGAAGGTGTTGTGATGGAAAACTCAACATATGAAGAAGTTTTGTGGAAATATTGAACTGATAAGTAAAGAGGTTGAAGAATAGAGGTGGAACATCTGTCAAGGTTATTTGAAGGAAACAATAAGTCAATGGTCTTACTAGGGAAGCTAAAGTAGACATCAAAAGTGATAACCCTATCTCTTCCATTCTAATCAAGCTTGGGGTACTATGATTCTTCCTATTTTAGAACCTCTTCTCCTTACATGTCATTGTCATGTTATTTATACATGGTTATGTGATTTTGATGTTGCATTGTAAATGCTATTTGAGACATGGTTTAAAGGTTTTCATGGTTCATATGTTGCATTTTGTATAAGGTGTATGTATTATGTTCCTTAGAGCTTGCCTTAGCATATTCGGGGACACATTTTTCAAGCGGGAGATATTGTAAGACCTCACCCACGAGGAGTATGATAAATGCAAGAAAATAAGCTTTGGAAAATTTTAACTATTAGTTTAATGAGAAGGTTTTATGAGTCGTAAGATGGACTATGGCTCGTACATGGTTTCATGGAACCTGGTCAGACTTGGAAAAATTTGGGATCTTTCAGGAGATCAATCTATGACTCATCAGATGGCTCATAAAGTCTTTTACAAGTCATAGACCATGTCATGGAATGAGAATCAGAGAAAAGGTCTCTGAAAGGCTATCAGACGAAACCCCTATCTACGGCTGGTAGTTGAGTTTATATCTATTGATTATGATTATGCATCTTGATTATTATGGCTTATGACGAAACCCCTATCTACGGCTGGTAGAATGGACCATGACCCATAAACGAGGTCTTATGGTCCTGTCTTATGACTTTTATAGGGGAAGTTCCAACCTTTCCTAATCCTTTAATAGCCTCATGTAGCCCCTACATGACTCCTCATGCAATTCCAAGCCCCTCTCTCATCAAGTCGAGTACAAACGATTCTAATAGCCTAAATTCTAGCACAAGTTCGTATATGTGTCACCTTCAAATCATTATATATCTCAGCATACAATAAATTAGATGCTGGGCTGCCCACTAAGTGAAAGCTCTTTGAATTATCTTTCCAACACAATAGGTTTCACCTTATTTGGAGTTTGGACCAAAAGGTTAAGCCCATTTTAGTGAACCACTGTCAGGCTGTCAGTTTCAATGACCCACTCTTCTGGCCTTGGAATGACTTACGGCCAGTAAAAGGGGTTTTATGGAATTTGTCTGGCTAGTTTTAAAAAGGGCATTTTAGCCCTTTCCTCACACCCTAAGACCAATACCATGTCATTTTGCCTCTAGTATGCCCCATATCAGCCCTTTTCAACCCTAATCTACCTCATTCCAAAAAACAGTCTAAGTCCCAAACTCTTCCCAAGTTCTTCAAGGGCTTCAAAGGAGAGTGCAAGCTAGGGTTTCGAGTTCTCCATCTCTAATTAGATTTCTTCCACCAAAATTACACCAGAGTATGTGGTTTTAATTGTGAGAACCTTCCTTCCCACAAATCCAACCATCATTCTTCTCCAACTACATGAAATCTATGGATCTTTATGGGTATTTTATGAACTCTTGCATATGATATTACTTTTATGCATTCTATATGGTTTATTGTTGTGCATTATCACGAAGTAAAATATCATGTGGAATTTATGGATTTATATGAGTATTGACGAAGTCTTAACTAGGTTTTACTTGATAAGATGAGTTTCATGTTTTGATGTCCATATTTTGGAAGATGATGTATATTATTGTAATAGGTTGATTAAGAACAATTCAGACTAGTTATTTTCTACTATGTGTCTTGAAATATGATTTCTAAATGATAAGGGTTTTACTATAATATTGGTGGGTTGATTTGAATAACTTTAAATGAATTGATTTTACTCCTCTCTTGACTCATACTCTTGAAATGCATAATTTTAAGTATATGTGCATATACCCACCATATTTGACCAAATTTACATGACAAGATTTCTATGTGAATGAATGACTATTGCATGAATTATAAGACAAACATGTTATGACAAATTATGGATTAAATTTACTTGACAATGATTTTTATGTTGATGAAAGATTATTGTATGAATTACAAGACAAGTATGTTATGATAAATTATGGGCTCCCAAGCATGTATTAAACTCATGAAAAGTTTCTATGATTTGCAAGTAAAATGTTGAGCCCTTATTATATATTTTTACCCACTTGTAAGTGAATCATGTCTGTATGAAGGGGTTAGGCATGATAACTATTCTACCCTCATGTACTATACTAGTTAATGCTCACTAGAAGGGGTCATATATATATTATAATCTCTAACCTCATGTGTAATGCAATGTCTATTAGAAGGGTCATGTCTATGCTATCTTTTTACCCTCTAGTACAAGGTATATGCCACGCGTAGGGGTCATGTATTTAAATGAGCTACACATGCCATGTCATCATGTTCTATAAGTTATGCAAGTTATGATTAAGCTTATGATTATTTCAAGTATACCATGGGACTATACCTCGTACTCAAAGAGGCTAAAGGTGGAGGCTCGACCCAAGTACAAGTTATTAAAGGTAAGATTATTTAAAGTATTACCTGGGATTGGACTTAGCATCGATTGAGTACTTTAGATAAGGGCCCGACCCAAGGGATCCTTATATAAAGTCTTTGTCTCTTAACTATGTGCCACCATAGGTTTATATTATTTCCCTAAATGGGCTTTTACTAATAGATCCAACTAGGTCATGTTACCCACTATGTGGGGTCATGCATGGTTTACCTTGGCAAGTAGACCACTCTTTCATCTGGTATGGGGTGAACATCAGGATTCCTAGTAGTAGCTCACTTGGTGTTATATGTCGGTTAGCTCTCATCCCATATGTGTATGATATATATTATGAAAGTTTCACTATCTTCATGCATGTTATAACTTAAGCATTGATTATGTCATATTGAGCTTATTTTTGTTGATTATGATTATGCATCTTGATTATTATGGCTTATGATCCTTGTTGCGCTGCACCTTGTATACTTAGTACATTCCAAGTACTAACGCATACTTTTTGCCTACATGATCTAACCATGTAGGGATTGGAGCACTAATTCATCTTTCTCCTTATGGATAGACAGTTTGTTTGAAGATTGTTATTAGTGAGTCCTTCATATCGGGGACAACATCCACTTTCATTTCATGCTTATTAAGACTTATTTACTTATGAATATCTATTTTTGAGGGTGAGCCAAGGATATGTGTTGGCCACCTATCCACTCATACTAAAGGGGTTGTTGGATATGGATGGTTATATATTGGGTTTGATTCCTATTATCTTTATGTAATTGTAAAGACTTCCCTTAGTCCCTCTTTCCCTTCTATGCTTATTGTATGTGGATGGATGTGATGGATTTCCCAAGTCCCTAAATGCCCCTATAGCGTGAATCCTGCTTACCTATCCCTTAGACTTATTTGCTATATGATTCATGAAAATGCTCTTCCCATAACATCCCTATCACGTGCGTTCAAAGCCCTGTTTCGCCTTAGAAATTATGTGTTTATTTCTCTTTTTACTCTTTCGCAAAACCAAGGATGTGATATACATACTTAAGAGGCTTTTTTAGGATCTCCTTCGGGTTCCCATTCATCGTGTCATGTCTAGGCCCTAGCTTGGGGCGTGACAAGTACTCACACCCTACTTTTTGCATTTGTTTCGTGATGAAGGTCCTAGCACGAGTTAGCAACATTGATTCCTTCTATTGTAGCTAGCATATTTGGGGCCTAATAATGAGCATTGGATGTTCTTGGATCCTTCAAGTCTCTATGTGTATCAGTAACTATCTTTCGTTATTCGAGACTTGCCTTGTATATTGCTTTTGGTATGTATCTGTATATAGCTTATGAGTCATTTATGTTGTATCATGTCTAAAGATTGTGTCTATAGGGTTTGCTTCCCTATTTTTTGTGTGACATGTTAGGATACTGGGATGGTATGCATTGCATTGATTACTCATACATACTATTTTT
Organism: Solanum virginianum; assembly: GCA_000787875.1. NCBI lineage: Eukaryota > Viridiplantae > Streptophyta > Magnoliopsida > Solanales > Solanaceae > Solanum > Solanum virginianum. Next base: position 76,139 of record DF358333.1, read on the forward strand.
GTGGTACGATCCTTGTCATGTATTGACTCATCATTTATGCTTGGAGAGAGAGTGGGAAGAAGGTTTTTCATACTACTAATATGGTATTGATTCGGGCTGGCCTTATATTGTGGAGTATCTACGAGATGTTTAACTTGTTTTATCGGGATTCATACCACTTAGATCATATGTTTTTTAGGGATTGATTTTTTCGACACATCAAGGATGTACTCCTTTCTGCCTAAGATTATAGGAGATATCTAGGAAGAACTCTGTTTTCATGATTTTATTAGCCAACGCATCGACACCCTTTTTATATTATAGCTATTATTTTTCCTTTTGTATCACTATTGGAGATGATGATTTTGGTAAGTCTGGTGTGGGCCCAAGAAGTGCGTACTGGTTTCTCAAGCCCCATGGGACTCCATGCTAAAGAGAGACACTATATTAGATGGATGGCACCACAGGTCCTACCTTGCTAGCTGGGTTGGGGTAGTTCGTACTGTCATGACCCACGCCTAGGGCCTAGACGTGACACGGCCATATCTTGTCCAACAACACCTCTAAACATAGAACTTAGCGGGGGCCAAGACCAGCAACCAGGCTTACCCTCATAGTCAAACATACAATAAAAAGGAAATAAAATCTTTATGCATAGCATAAGATCAAGACATTGTCCCTAAAGTTGAGGACTCACCACTTGCTTTGTAGAGAAATCGTACTAGCCACGTGGAGAATGAAGATGATCAAGTGGGGCTTTGATTCCTACTGGTGATATCAAGTAGGCATAGAGTATGCGTTAGTATGTTTTAATGTACTAAGTATGTAGTGTGTAATGCAACAAGAGATAGGCAACATAGTCAAAATGTATATTTAAGCAATAGATGATCATATAACAATATCGTATGAATGAATGATACTTGAAGTAAACATGCTTGTGTATATAACATATTACATATGTAGGAAAAGACTATCAAGAGTAACCAAGGCCTACGACCTCCTTGGCGAGGCGATTGAGGTACAAACCCCTCAACATGGTTGTACGGGCCTACTACCTCCCGAGCGAGGCAATTGAGGTACAAACCCCCCAACATGGTTGCACGGGCTTACTACCTCCCGAGTGAGGCAACTGTGGTACGAAACCCCCCCCCCCCAACATGGTTGCACAGGCCTACTACCTCCCAAGCGAGGCAATTGAGGTATAAACCCCCAATATGATTGCATGGGCCTACTACCTCCGCAGCGAGGAAATTGATCAACTTCCAATACTATAAATACTTTTCATGAAATCAACACATTTATACCATCCTTTCATCATCATAAATTCGTAGGTCATGCAATAGATCACATAGTTCATAGTCAAATTCATAATAGAAGACCCATAAATAAAATCAACTTAAAAACATGAAATTTGTGTAAAAAGGAAGCTTGGGCACCATTGGTGAAGGTTCAAATGGTTGAAACCCACATACCTTGACTTTGGAGAATCCTTGAAGAAGATTGGAAATGGAGACTTGAAGATTGAATGAAAACCTTAAAGATCCGGATTGAGTTTTGGAACTTGAATAAATGAAATTTGTGTAAAAAGGAAGCTTAGGCACTATGGGTGAAAGGACCTAATGGTTGAAACCCACATACCTTGACTTTGGTGAGTCCTTGAAGAAGATTGGAAATGGAGACTTGAAGCTTGAATGAAAACCTTAAATCCGGATTGAGTTTTGGAACTTGAATTTAGGGTGAAATATTTATCTAAGTGTTTGAGTGACTATTAGGGAATGTCTTGTATGATATGAAGGTGAAATATGGCTAAGTATAGGTATTTTCACGCATAGGAGGACTAAAGCCCAAGACCCAAAAGCCTTGGACCGAGATAAAATCACTTGCAACAAAATACATAGGTTCGTGTCAAATCTATGATGCGGACCTATCGCGGAGAATAGATTTAAACAGGTCCGCGCCGATTGCGCATTGCAGCACCGTCGCGGATTGATTCTGAAAATCAAAATTCTGGAAAAATAAAATTGCGATTTGTTTGCTCTAAAATAGAGGTTAGACCCATTTTCCACTCAATTTGACCCCCTGATCAAGAATATGAAGTCAAATTTTCAACATCACGCACGAATTTTGTGATATATAAAAATTAGTATTTCGGATATTTTTGCGGCACATTTTCGAGCACTTTTTGGGGTCATGTCACTATCTCCCCCTTGGGAACATTCGTCCCCAAATGTCGAAGAAACGTATATGAGAAGAGTAATCATGAAAAAATCAGCCCCAACAAGAATGCATCAACACACTTAAAACACCATTTTTAAAATCTCAACATAAGTGTAAAAATCACCATGAACTTTGTCAATCTAAATATGAATGCATGCAAATGACTTAGGGGCTGAAACATGTGACATAAAATCACATAAAAGACTTAGATTTAGTACCTTAGGCTTGAGCAGAATGGAAGAGATAAGGATATCATTTATGCATGTCTGCTTCAGCCTCCCATATAGCACTTTCAACTTGTTGATTCCTCCAAAGGACCTTAACGAAAGCAACATACTTGTTCCTCAACCTCTTCACTTGTCTATCCAAGATCTTTACTGGAACCTCTTCATATGTAAGGTTATCTTCAACAATACCCACTATATCAAGAGGCACAATATCATTAAGGTCACCCACACATTTCCTCAAGATAGACACACGAAAGACCTAATGAACCAATTCCATTTCACTGGGCAGCTCCAACTCATAGGCCACCATACCAATCATTCTCATCACCCTATAATGACCCACAAATCTTGGACTTAATTTACCCTTCTTACGAAAATGAACCACACCGTTCATGGATGCCACCTTCAAATAAACCCAATCATTAACTTTAAATTTAAGCTCCCTTCTTCTCACGTCGGCATAAGACTTTTGGTGACTTTGGGCTATTTTCAGCTTTTCTCTAATCAATCTTACCTTCTCCATAGCATCCATAACTAGATCCAGACAAAACAAAAGCCATTTTTCCCACTTCAAACCACCCAACCGGTGATCTACAATGTCTACCATAGAGGGCCTCAAAAGGAGCCATGGCAATGCTAGAGTGATAGCTATTGTTGTAAGCAAACTCAATCAATGGAATATGATCATCCCAACTACCCTTAAACTCTAAAATACAAGCCCTAAGTATATCCTTAAGAGTTTGGATAGTTCTTTCGGCTTGGCCATTCATTTGAGGGTGAAAGGCCATACTACATTTTACCTTGGTTCCAAGACCTCTTTGGAAGGACCTCCATAAATGTGAAGTGAATTGAGCACCATGATCCGATATAATAGACAAGGGCACCCCATGCAACCTCACCAACTCATGAATGTATAATTTAGCATAGTTTTTGGCCTCATAAGTAGTTTTAACGGGTAAGAAATGAGATATGCCTCTCCACCAAAACACATTCCTCAAATCTCTATACATGTTTGTAGAACCGGGCTGGCTAGAATAGGAAGGATTATGAGCCTCATCAAGAATCTTCTTCCTCAAATCATCAACACAAGGCACACACAACCTACCTTAGTACCTAAGGGCACCATCTTCCTCTTGGGAGAAAACCTCCACCTTGCCCTCTCTCACCAAGGCCTTCAATTCCAACAAGGAGGGATCAATATCTTGCTTTGCTTTTACCTCACCAACCAAGGAAGACTTTGAACCACAAAAATCACAATGCCACCATTATCCCCCTCTTCCAACCTAACCCCCAATCTAGCCAACCGATGGACCTCTCTAGCCATCTCTTTCCCTTCATCATCAACATGAGCTAGGCTACCCATTGACACATACTTAAAGCATCCGGCACCACATCTTGAACATAAGGGTTTAGGCATCACACCACCACCCTCTTGGGGCCTTGGGTAGTCATTGGCAAATCTTCCACTAGGAATATGAGAAGACCCTTAGCCTTGGTGAAACCGACCACCCTTGTGACTTTGGAACTTACCATCAAAATAGGCCCTCTTTGCCTCATGACCCTTTCTCTTCCTCAATTTTCCCCATCCAATTGTTCGGCATAAGTTATCAAGCGAGATAAATCCATGTCATTAATCAACATAGCAGTATGACATTCTTCACTTATCAAATCAGAAAGACCTATCACAAACTTATTCATTCTCGACCTTGGGTCGGTAACCAAGTATGGAGCATACTTAGAGAGTTGGTTGAACTGGAGGGCATACTCCCTCACACTCATAGATCCTTGCTTCAAGTTCATGAACTCCATCAATTTGGCTTCCTTAAGCTCAAGAGGGAAAAACCGATTGAGGAAAGCTGCCTTAAACTCCTCTCATAGTATCACATTATTGTTCTCCTTCTTCTCCTTCCATTGAGTGTACCATATTTGAGCCACCCCCTTGAGTTGGTAAGCTGCCAACTCTATCTTTTCTTTTGACCTCGGACCCATAATGGACAACACCTTATATACCTCATCAATAAATTCTTTAGGGTTCTCATCCACCTTAGACCCATTGAACTCTGATGGGTTCATCCTTATAAAGTCCCTCACACGTGATGCCAGAGTAGGAGCATGAGGGGATTAGGCCTCTTCGTTGGCTTGATTAGCCACAACTTGTGCAAGAAAGGTGAGAGCATCTCGGAGCTCTCCATGAGCCAGTTGCTCCTCGAGTGTGCAGGCTCTTCTTCCTCTTATGTTAGTCATGATCTAGCATAGAAACGAACAATCATTAGGGGGAGGGGGAACCTTACCTTAACTTCTATAGCACAATATAGAGTAAGAAGAAGTGAAATATTTCCTAAAACATCTCATAGTCTCTTACTCATAGTTGTGGTACACAACACAATCATGAATAAGACTCTAATCGATGTGGTGTATTAGATGTCGAGAACCATTAACAACCTAACACTCTGATACCAAGTTTGTCATGACCTAAGCCTAGGGCCTAGACGTGACACGAGGCATGGGAAACCCAAAGGGACCCTAAGCAAGCCTCTTAACATATCATTACACATCCTTGGTTGCGGAAGTAATAAAATAACTA